>CAEFZY010016583.1:0-94339 GCA_903066815.1 Brachyrhaphis roseni
TCTATCTATCTATCTATCTATCTATCTATCTATCTATCTATCTATCTATCTATCTATCTATCTATCTATCTCCATCCATCATCCATCCATCCATGCAAACATAATACACTAATACAAACCACTTTGTCTATCAATCAGTCAAGCTTTTTTTATAGACCATTTTCATACAGAAAGAGCCTTAATTAAGCAGTAAACAAGCACAACAAAGACTCTTCGCCATCTCTTTGTTAAAGTTTTCCATTCAGTTTATTTATGTTGCACCAATTCACAAGTCATCTCAATGCACCTAACAGAAAAAGTCATTTCATTTCAATTAATCGCACACATTCCAACTAATCCTAGTTTTCAAACAGCGCATTAAGTTCACTTTGTCGTTTAAATTAGTTTGAAAAGCTTTCTGTCTAAGGAAACCCAGCAGATTTTATTGAGTCACTGACTTCCAGCGTTCACTACTGAGCATGTAGCGACAGTGAGGAGGAAAAACCCCCCTTTGACAGAAACAAACCTCCAGCAGAACCTGGTTCGGTATGAGCGACCATCTGTCACAACCAACTGAGGGTTTGAGGAGACAGAACAGACACACAACAGAAGAACTGATGTAGGAGGACTCTCTACGCTACAGCAAAGAGCAACGTTTGAGTTCCCATTTCCTCTAGAAAATAGCAACAGAACAAACATCTGTCTAAAACAAAACTCATGAGCTGCAATTTATACGTTATAGAAATTGCATCAAATGCTAGAGAAGTTATAAATTTTGTAATAGTTTTTTTTGTTTTAGGTCTGAGTGTTAGCACGACTCCCTCATGTGAATTTCTGATTTCTGTCTGTATTGACTGAGGTGCTCCATACAGACTTTTTGGAGATTCACCTGAACCGTGAATCTGACCGTTTATAATTTCAATCCCAGCAGAGCATCCTCTTCTTCACTGTGCAGACATTAAAAGGATCAACGCTCCTCTCCAACTACTTCCTTTAAAGTCTCTCATGCCACACAAGGCTAAATTTACTCTATACATTAGGAAGTTGGTATGTCTGCTCCCCTAAGGTACCACGTTTATTTCCTCACAGGAATGCAGACTTGGGGTGGTGGGCTGTATGTTCATGTCTATATTTAAAGCCAAATGCAGCTGATGGCCCGGGACCATCAGCTGTTCAGATCCTCGTTAAGTCAGTCGGACAGGAGCAGAACTTCTTGTTCTAAAACAAAAATATAAGTGAAGTCTAAATCAATGTTGTTGTTCACTCTGGATTTGGTTGAGTCTGTCGGTTCACCTCTACTCATTTGACTCAGTTTTAATCTTGATTTTTTTCATAAACAGGTTCCTGGGCTCAAATGTCAACAGCGGCTGTTCGTTTGGAGTGCGCAGGTTTTTAATTTTCATTTCTGGAGTTTCCCCCCACGGTCCAAAGACAAGCATGATCGATTATTTATTGATTTTTTTTTTATGGATGGATCCATAAAAAAGACATAAACAAATGAAATCCTCAGGCCTCTCGGCTCGGTGTTGAATGAGACCTTCTGCCTGTTGAAATGTTTTTAATTCAGTTTCCCACAGTAAGTTTTTCTCCTCTTACAGTTAGAGTCTATTCCAGCCTTTGTTGCACAATTTTCTGTTCTAATTATTTAAACAGAAATATCACCAATCTAATTTTGAGACAACTAATTTCTGTAAAACAAAAGCAACAGGAACGTTTTTGTAGTTTATACAATTTAATATAACCAAATAAATACCAGTCAGGTGTTGCATATTAATAGAAAGAAAAATCCTCAATACACTTTATTTTCTGATTAGCTGAAAGTGCAAAAGCACTTAAATTCTGTCCCTTTAAAGCTGCCGCATGTAACTTTTATTTAAAAAATGTATATTTTTTACATATTTGTTCAAACTGTCACAACCCTATGACAGTATAATACAAGAGAAAAAATCCGTGGAAAGATGCTCCTCCTCCTCCCAGTGGTAGCATTGTCAGGCCTCTCCCGGTCAAAACCAGCCAATTAGAGCCAGGAGGAAGGTCTTTGCACTGTCCATCATGTTCATGCATGTGCTGCTAAATAACCTAATGGAGGAGAAACATCTTGCTGTTGCAGAAAAACTGTTTATCTGGCATCATCAGTGGCTATGCTAGTTAGCCTGAGCATTCTGTAGCGCAGCAGAGAGGAAGGATTAGGCTGTGAGCAGTATGTACAGGAGCATGACTGACAGCGCTGAGACCCTCCTCCTGACTGGTTGTTTCTGACTGAGTGGTGTATTTCTACAGATGGGAGAAGGCAGCAGAGCTTGACTTCTTTTCCGTCTCATTTTTTATCCGTCTCAAATTATGCTGTGACGACAGTTACAGTTTTAACAAATATGTGAAAAACATATATATATGTATATTTTATAAAAGCTACATACCACAGCTTTAAACTTAGTTCACACCAGCTGAAGCTCTCTGCAGTTTCTCCCTGCGGCTCTTCCTCTCAGTCTGACTGACGTACAAAGTTTACCACTGCCTGCGTCTGTCCCTTTTAACCATGACTCAGACTCTGTGTGAGCGCCGAGGCATGACATGACGTTGCTGCTGTTTGATAAAACGCTGAGAGATTCCTAAAACTGACCCGAGAGCTGGAATGTATTAAACTGGCAGATCCAGGAGAAAAAGTCACGACCGATTGTTGCTAGCGGCAACTGAAGGCTTGAGTCGGTGTTTTTTGGTGCATGTGTGTAATGAAAGCAAGAGAGGCAGAGAGGTTTGTAGTTTTCAACTGTGAGAAACAGAATCTAAAACAAAATCCAGAAAATCACACTCTTTAATTAGAAATTTATTGCATGAAATAAGTATTTGATTGCTGAGGTCTGGTCACCTACCTGACCTAAATCAAGAAGTGACAGTTGCGGGGGAAAATGATTACATTTATTTTTATACACTGTATTTAAATTTGAGCTTTCAAATGTTTAAAATCATTGTGTCACAGATACTGACTCCTCACAATTTCTCAACACAACCTCAGAAAATTATTCCACCTGAGTGAAGTCGGCCCCTCAAATTAAACAAAATTGGTGTCAAACGCTTGAGTTGCTTTGTACAGCAAATTTTTTTTAATTTGTGCCGCTATCACTTTAAAGATATTTGTAAACATTTCAGAGGTCATCAAAGGTCAACCAGCCAGTCCAGATTTACACAATCAAAAGAAATACGGTATCAATCAACTATGCTACGTTTGTCCTGTGTTTATGCAGTAAAAAAGTATCGTTTGTGCTGTTATAATTAGTAAGATTAAAAATAAAGTGTCCAGAGGTCACCAGAGATCAACCTCTCTCCGAAAACAAAATCAAAGAAACTTCATAAAATTAATTTTGCTTGATTTTGTAAATGTGGCTGCAGCGAGGCTGACCTTTGATGACATCTGGAAATATCTATTAATATCTTTAAAATGAGAGCAGGAAAAATGAAACATTTCGCTGCACAAACGTAGCACAAAAAAGTTTGGCACTAATTTTGTTTAGTTTGAAGAAGATGGGGCGTAATTGCCAACTTCACGCAGGCAATTACGCCTCAGATAACATGAAAATTAAACACATAAGGAACATAATCTCAAAGGACAGCCGAAAAGCTCAAAGGTATGAAATAAAAGTAAATATTGCTTATAGAATGTTGCTTTTAAAGTTGCTATAACAAAAGTACATCCTCATCAAAACCCGCCATAGTGAATGTTATCGTCCTAATTCTTCTTTTCCATTCATGCCTGGAATAGATCACACAGAAGTGTCACCATTTACTGTGGTGTGTCAGCTTCTCTCCACAGTAATCCTTACATGTGAAGTTGTCATGAATCCACTGAGAAAGAAAGAAAGAGAGGATTCAGATGCCGGCAACAATCCACACAACATTTGGCCAAGTCAAAGCCCGGAGCTTCAGGGAGAAATGCATCAGCAGTCTATGACATCAGAGATTAGTCGTAGACCAGCCGTCCCCCGTCCCTCTGCGCGGAGATCCAGAGGGGACAGCCATGATGGACACCTGTCACAGCTCGTCCCCGTCTGCAGAGTGTCTGCGCTGCTTGAGACGGAGGCCAGCAGGGAGGAAGAGCGCCATGCACCAAACAGCTGCTAAAAACGGGGGAGGGGGGTCTGCTGTGACAGACGCTGCGCTGACACCGACTGGGAAAGCTTTCATCGCTTTGGTCTCTAATTGTTTGCAATTACACATTAGTCTCCGATTTTCACTCGGTAATTCACAAATATTGGCAGAACGAGTAAAGCAGCAAATCTCACACAGATCACACAGTGACGTCCTCAGCAGTCTTAGTCAGATTTGAACAAATGAAGAGGCCAGCTGGTGTTGGATTCACGGCTGGACAGTTTTACAGGATGTTTGCAGCTCCACGTTCACTTTCTGAGAAATCAAACTCATTGAACGGTTTATATATGTTTATATACATATAAACCGTATAACTTTTGAGATCATTTGAACAGCCAGAGAACATGACAGATTTGACCTGGCAAGGCCGTGTTTGGAGTGTAAACACACAAAGATTGCTCGGACACTCAACCTTGTTGTCAGTGTGATAATACTGGTGTGTTTCCAAACGTGGTGGTTCAAACTGGAGAAAACGTCCTCTGCTTTCTTTCTAAAAACTGCTGTCCATTTTCTTTGTACAAGTTAAAAAAACATTCCCAAAGCAGCTTTGACATCAGGAGCTTCCTATAAATGCAGTGTCACTGCTTCAGAATGACTGCAGACGGCTGGTGTTTATTTTCGGCAGTCTATGAATTGCTGGGTGTGGGGTTTGCAGATGGCAGGGATAGTACAGATGCCATTACCAGATGGACAATTTATGCTATACACTTTATGCGTTATTTTCATGGACAATCAAACTGCAGGACAGTGTGTGTTAATCCACAGACAAAAAGTGTGGCATTTGGATGGTTTACTTATGTATGTGCAGGTCTGAGAAAGCCTGGGTCAGGAACGGGTCAGGGGATTATTTAAAGTGGCAAGATGTCATTTCTGTGGGAGACATCTGAGGAGAAACTCCTCAGCAGTTCTTTGGATTGAAGTGGGGGGGGTGTTTGTGTGTGTGAGAGGGGGGGTGGGTGTGTGTGTGTGTCCGTGTTTCAGGAGCAATGGCCTCCATGCATGTCAGGATTAGTCACATTATTTCAAATATTTCAGATGGTTGAGATAATTTCTAAACCATGGTTTGTCTTGAGTTGTGTAAAAACTTTCTTTCCAGAATTTTCAGATATTAATTCTTAGTTCAGTACTTCTTCATCTTATGAGGAATATTTACTTCTTTATGAAACCACAAAGAGGCTTGAGACCATTTCATCCTTTTGGCCATTAATTCCCACTATTTCATGCCCACATGTTGCTATTTAGGATATTCATTCTTCCATTTATATTTGTTTTACCCACAAACAAACCTTTTTTCATTCCCATATTTCATGCTTAATTATTGTGTATCAATTTATTGATCATGGTTGTAGTTGATGTCCTACAAATACAAACAGCAATGGGTGTGAATACTTATGTAATATGATTTTTATTCCCTTTTCACTTTGTAATGAAAGGTAAAAAAATAAATAAAAAGGATGTTACATAAAATAAAGACAAAGTGAGGAGGTGTGAATACTTTCCAGATGAACTGTAAAAAAATAAAGTTCTAAAATATCATGCATAATGTTACATAATGGCAAGCTATTCTCTGGTGTTTTTATGCTGCATCTTTCCTGATTTTGGCAATGTAATAAGAAATAATTTCATAAAATTTAAGAAACAATAAATATGGCAGATCATGACCCGTTGACTAAAATAATTGAAGTCCCGTAATCAAACTTCCTTTCAGCACATTCTGGGTAAATTATGAACAATTAATTTAAAACCATTGGCCGTGAGGGCAGGCAGCACATGTGATCGATAAGAACATCCTGGCACAGGTCGCTCCTTTCTGTACATCGAAACGTGGGATGCAAAAATCTAAAACTACACAAGTGTGAATTCACAAAGAGAGGAAATGACTCATAATCCTCCTCATGTCAAGATCAACCAGTGTTGTGTTTAAAAATCAGTCACAGCTCAGAAAAGAACCCATTTCAAATGTGGTCTTCAGGTAACGTTGAAAGCACGCCGTCAAATTTCTTTACCTGAATGAAAATAACAATCAAAAAATGTCTGACATGTAATCTCAAAAATGTGACTTCTAAAAAGTGACCAGCTGAAAACGTCCTACATGATGATGCATCCGTCAGGTGATATTTGTCGGATATTTTCTGTATTTCTTTTATCATATATTTTTAAAACACATCACTGTCAGACAATGTTTTAAAATTTCACTCCCGATAATTGTTCTCATTCCTCCATTTTGAAGTACACACCACACACACAACACGTCGCCTTTGTCAAATAAAAAGATTGAAAAGAAAATGCAGGAGCATAAATACAAATTTTTGGAGAAAATTGGAAAGCCTGAAGAAATGTTTAACAAAGCCACTTTAGGACATTATGAGTCCGACTGTTTGAAAGCAAAATGTAAAGAAACAGAGTTAATATGTTCCCTGTTATAACTCAAATAACAGCAGACTAAGAAGCTTCAGACTGTTCTCTTTCTTCATATGTCCAAAAGACTCATAAAGATAATAAAAAGGTGAATTTATTTAGGAATCTAAATGTGTTACAGTTTTATACAGGGCCGGATTTACAAGGCTGTGGGCCCGTGGGCTGGAGTCAGTTTTGGTGCCCAATCCACTGCATCTACCAATGCAAATTACAATACATTAATATGTAGTCACATACGTTAATCGATGCACTTTAGGTTTAAAATGGAGGCAACAATATGGAGCAGTGATCCATGTTGTTGCCTCCAGAAATACTATAACTTCATAAATTTCCAATATTTGAGTATTGTGTATATTTATAAAAATCCCCAAAATATGAGGCCATAAATTGTATATAAAGAACAAAGCAAAACATGCATTCATAAAAAAAAATAAAAAGTATCTGGGACCCTGAAACACTTTGGGGATCTGAGCTGCTGCCCTGTAAGCCGTTTCTAAAGTCTGGCCCAGGTTTTACAGATGATCCTGCTGTGCAGCTACTGGCACCAAACACAAGAAGTATCCTAGCTTTCTGAAATCTTCATGTGAAACTGGATTCATGTCTGTCAAGGTGTCATTATTTCTAGTAAGTTTTTAAGGTTCTGAGTGGTTCTACACCCGCGAGTTGGTGGGAACGCGTGATGAAACAAATCGGATCCTCTGTGAGTACAGCAGGTCTGTCAGATAAAGCCCAAAATTCACACAGGAGAACACGGCCACCACCACTTTGCTGTCCCAAGGACACTTCCCTTGCGGACACGACGAGGGTCTCCATGGAGACCCATATTTTGAGTCAAAGCAGAAAACTGGCCACACCACAGAGGCGCTCAGGTAGAGCAAAACCTCCAGGAAGGTGCACACCACTACGAAGCGATCGAAGGGCATGCACCTCACAGTTTTGGTGCGTTTACAGACGGTCATCATGACCACCAGGGCGGTGAGAGCAAAGCAGGAGGCGTAGACTACCACACAGTAGATTGTGGCAGCGTAACGCGAGAACTGGCTCCCGTTGGCCAGAGCGCCAAAGATGATGCAGGCGACGAAGGCCTGCACCACTTTCAGAAGGCCGGGGACGGTAGCCATGTAGCCCACCACGATCTGGCCCGGTCTGGCCCGACACAGGGCCACTTCGGCTCCGTAGGCCAGAGTTCCCAGGATGGAGCAGACGGTGACGGCGATGCGGAAATCTCTGACTTCACAGCCTTCGTACGGGCACTCGGACCTGACGAAGAACAGCGGGTAAACCACGGAGGCTGTCACGTACCTGCAGAAAGGAGACAGGAAGACGGGTTCATCTGTCTGGTTTTTCACGTCATAGCACACTCAGGTTCAGCAAATCGAGGCAAGAGCAAGATCTTAAAACTGATTGATTGATGGTGATGATTTTCAAAATCAATTATATAGCGTGGCTAGCAGGTAGGAGACGCAGTACATCCTGGAAATGTCACAAGGTCATCACAGCTCAACAGGGTGACGCATAACGTCACAAACACTCATAGCTTTGGAGACATTGAGTAGTCGGTCGGTCGGTTGGACATCCTTCAGAGGATCTACAGTCTATACTTGCTTGTTGAGTTTGATCATTATATTTGACAAAACATAATGTTTACTGATTGTTTCCCAATTGGTATTATGAAATAATATTTATGATGCAAAGCACTTTGAACTGCCTTGTTGCTGGAATGTGCTATAGAAATAAACTTGAGTTGAATATTGGGGGTAAAATCGTGAGCGGACCTCCAGTGATTTCTGTCACCTACATGAGCGTGGCGCAGGCAGCCCAGGTGACCGTCAGGTTGTCCCAGGACACCCGGAGGCAGCTGTAGAGACGGGTGGCGTCCAGGAAGAAGACGGCCGCCGACACGGCAAAGCAGCAGCACCAGGCCGCCATGCAGAACACGCCCTGCGACCCGCTGTACCCGGCGCTGTGGGTCACCATTGCGATCACAGCACAGCCCATAGTTAACTGGCAGATCCTGGCGCCGCCCAGCGTGGAGCAGAGAGCCCCCTTGTTGAGGTACGGACTCCCCTGGGAGTCCATGGCTGACAGGAAAATGACTTGGCGTCCAGAAAGAGCTCGACGTTTCAGGTTCAACACAGGTTTGTTGAGGATTTTCTTTCTTCAGGACATCTGTGAAGCACAGAAACAGGGTGACATTTCCTCATATTAAGAGTTGTAGGGGTTTTCTTACATTTCTATCTTAACTGGTTGTAGTTAAGATAGAAACCTAGTTTTATAAAGCGCTGACTTAATTTAAAAAAAATGTAATGTAGAAGTCATGCGAGTTTAAAAAAGGTGATGTAAACGTTGAACCACTGTTGAGTCTTTTAGATCTACAGCCAGTTATTGTGACTTTGCTTTAGTGAAACATGACACTCAACCAGATATGAAAATAACGATTTAGCTTCAACAAAATGATTCCCAGTCAGGTTTTAGCTGGAAACTTGGCACGCAGTCGGTGATCGGCTGAAGAATGATGAATATCTCAGGTCTTTGCTGGAGTCTCTCCCATTTCTGAATGACTTTCAGGAACATCTGCTGCAGACAGTTTTTCAAACCTGCATCCTTTCTCTCATTATCAAAACCAAATGCTATGCCAGGTCTGTGGCTGCATTGCCAAACTGTCATCTGTGTTTCTTTCTATTGATCCAATGAAAGAAATGAGAACAAATTGTCTAAAGATCCGATTTAAAAATAGATCGTAAGTAACTTCTGTCTTGACTCAACCCTTGAGCTTGGAGCCATTTTATTTTTCAATTATTCAAATGTCAGGTTGTTTAACAAATGATAAAAAAAAAATATTAAATACTTTTCTTCTTGGGAGCAAAAGACAAAGGATCTAAAAGCTAAATTAATGTAAAAAAGTCAACCAAACACCAGATTTGTAGATCATAATAAAACATTTCAAAATGAATTTGTAATTTTACATAAATCCTGTAAAATTCAGCTGAAAGTTTGTTCTAATTTCTGCTCTGGACTGAGTGAAAACCTCTGGATTTTTTTGCTCTAACTGTAGGTTTGATTCCTGTCCTGGGTTGAATGAATTATATAAACTAATTGTACCTGTACAATTAGTTTAGGTTGATAAGCAGAAGAAGAATTTAGGAAAATCCTGCTTGGGCAGCTTAACTTCATGTCACTGGTTCTGATAGAAACGTGAACTCTTCACCCATGAAAACAAAATGCTGTGACCTGATCAAAACCTGCCACAAAAGGCAGGACATGTGTGAATATAAGAGGAGAAAAGTGTTTTGAACGACTTCATTCTGGTCTCACACTGAGATTTATTTTTGTGTTGATGAATCCCAGCATGCCGAGACAGACACAAGGGAAACACATTTCAGAGACCTTCTGTGTGGGCCGGCAGTGGGACACTCACCTCCCCGCTGACCGATCCCCCTCGATCACATGAGGCAAAACGCTCAAAGTTCTTCAACTAAACGACTTCCACAGCTACACATCATCAGCGCCGGGTCCAGACCCAACGCTCAGCGTAGAAAAACTCCACAATCCACTCCAGGTGAACCTTCCAGGACCAAAATCCATGCTCTCATCTTCTTACTTTCCCCAAGACGCACTCCGCCTCACACACTTTCTCCCCCCGGTGTGGTGAGGAGGGGTCGCTGCTGGTCAGCGGGAGCAGAATGAAAGTTATTTGGGGCTGGGCCATCACCACGTGAAGAGGTGCAGGGTCCAGGAGGCCGGGTGTGGAGTCGGAGGAATGCAGACACATTGCAGACCCTCTGGATTTCTAGCTGACCACATGAAGGGGAACACTGTCACTTTAAAATACAAAGATCAGGATTGACATGTGATGATTTACAACGGCTTAAAAATCTGCATAGTTTTGTTAGGTTACAAATTTCAATAAATTTTATTGAGATTCTCTGTTACAGAGCATAACTGTGACGTGGCAGAGAATATTCACTGTTCAATCTATCATGTGAAAATGGAAAGAGTATGAAACATATGCAAACCAACCAAGACGTGAAGTCCATCTGAACAGGCCAGGAATTAAAGAAAACTGGTACGAGGCTCCTGGTTGGTCTGGAGGAGCTGCATAGATCCAAAGCTCAGGTGGGAGAACTCGTCCACAAGACAACATTGAGTCTTACAATCCAGAAATGTGTCTTAAATGGGGGAGTGGCAATAAGAAAGCTGTTGACATCACAGTTGTTGCATGTTAAAGCATGAAAATGGTCTAGTCAAAGTCCAGACCTTAATCCAACTGAGAATGGGTGAGAGGACTTTGTGTCCTCAGGCTCATTTACTTCGGGGGTTTCTGCTTTTATGCCAAAACTTGTGACTCTTTCATTTTCTGTTGTCTGTGAACGTCCTTCCTCTACAAATGAACCTGCAGCGCAGAACTCAAAGAAAATAAGCCCGATCCGTTTATCTTTATTTATTACAGCTGAAAGGTTTCGGATAGATCTGTTTTTATTTGCTATCTGTTTCATTTAACACATAGACTAAAGCTTTACACAACTGTAAATACGTTTACAGTAAACAGAAAAAGCTTGAGAAAAAAAAATCTGAAATACTTCAGACTCTGATCTGAACAGTTTGTGAAACAGCGATAAGAAATGTCTCAATACACCAACTGACGGCATGAACAGAGGAAGAGACGTCAGTCTGCATGATTTGGACTATGCATGTACGAGATGGATGGATGAAAACTTTCACACATGCAGAGTATAGTTGTGATTCTGTGTTTTATTGAAGCCGTTTGGTTCTCCTCAACAGATTCACACCGGATTCATCAGTGAAATCAACAGGTTGCATTGAAGTTCAGCAACGTAAGACTGGGTCAATGAATAGTATTTCAAGATATATTTAACGTTCAACACGCTTAAAAACTAAGATCTAAAAGCTGTTGTGAGTTAAAAAGCACAGTAAACGGGATGGATATCCGATTTTCAAATTTTACCTCAAAGCGGAGAAAACAGCAAATGCCATGTCATCCTCACTTTAAATAAACTCCCTACTTTAGCTAGAATTAAGCCGTTTGGTTTGATGATGTAATTTGAATGAATAAAAACATATTTTTGTTTATATTTTTAGGTCTTTGTCTCCCTCTGCTGGTGTCGCACAGTCTGCCAGTCTCATAATCCATCAGCTCAGTCAGACATGCAAGGAAATCCCTTAGTGCTAAAATATAACACCAAGTATATATTGGTGTTATAATAAATAAATAAATTATTGAATTATTAAAAATGTCATTATTTTGTGTTCAATCTGCTTATGTCACCTAGAGACCAATGATGGTAAAATCACAAAGAGAGTAACAACTCAGTCAGTTTATGTTTAATTATTTAACCTGATAAAGTTCATGTTAGTTACCAAAAACTAAGCAGAATTGTTTCTTCTTAAACTTGGAAACTTCTAAGACCAAGAAGACAGAAATATTTCCAGTGTGAAGTTAAGAGCTGGAGAATAAAAGACAAACAAGAGCTAATCCTGTTAGTACAAGACTCTTTATTCAATCATCTGCCCATTCCCAACACGTCTCTCTCTATCCCAGGAACAAACTGGAATGAAACACAGCAATCGCCTTCAAATTCATCAGTTCAACTATTCATCTCCGTCTGTAAAGGCAACAGGTTCTGGTTCTGGTGGATCAGGACCTCAGTGGAAGCACAGCAGAGGTCTGGATGTGGCTCTGACTCCTTCAACGCGCAGCACACGCCTCATTTCTTACCTAGGTAACAAACAGGAAACAGTTAAATACGCCACAGGAAGCTTAGAAATGATGAGCGTTTAAATACTCTGGAACCTTTTCAAACTGCTGGAGCTTTTTTCACATTGTTCAATGTAGGTTCTGGTTCTGGGGGGTTTTATAAGACAGCAACACAAAGAAGTGTTTAATAGTCGGGAGGAAGGATATACTTTTTTTTTTTTTTAGTAATCTGAAAATTGTGGCGTTCATTTTTGTAATCAGCTTGATTTTAAGGTCGTGACTTCCTAATGTCTGATGGTGGATTGAATATTGATCTGAGATCTTTAAAGCTTGGGATGTGATTTTATAACCCGATCCACCTGGAAACATCTCCATAACTTCACCCCGGACCTGTCTGGATGTTTGTACAAAATATTGAAAGCTACATATTTTCTTCAAGGCTTTCTTTTACAGGCATATGAATTAAGCTTCTTTTTTAATAGAAACATCGCAATTGCAAAATTGTGGTTTTTTGACATTAGCGGAATATCAACAAAGTTTTACACACATTTGTAATGGAAAAGCAGCTGGTTAGGAATTAAATAAATTGGTAAGAAAAGACAATGAATTGCTTCTGAAAATAGACCAACTTACAAAATATTGTATAGTCAGGGCTCCCAAACACTTCTATATCCAAACTCTATAGATTGCCAGACTGAAATTTAAAGTTTTCAGTCCTATTTAGTCCAATTTTATAAATGTATTTCAAGATATTTATAGAGTGGCCAGACGTTAAATGTGCACTCCGCAAAAAATGTCCAACTGTGAAGAAATGGGAGGAAGGAACCAAGAGAGAAGCAAAGAAAGGATGATGGCTAAACTGATAAATGGATGGCTAGACAGATCGATGCCAATCCAAAGCTGAAAAACTGTTAATTTCCAGACATTTGTGGGAAGCGCAGGAGCTCTGTGGAACTCCGCACTGGAAAAACGCTCGTCATGGAGATGAAGGGCAAGAGAAAAGCCACGAATAAAACCGTGTGAACACAAAACGAGTTGAGGATTCGTTCCTCCTGGATGCGTCGGAGCTCTCCTGATGCGTCACTGCTGAGCCCCTCAGAAATGGACAAACAGCGCGACACACACACCGAGCAGAGTCTAGAGCGAGTGTGTTTCTGTGCACCGGTCCACACATGGAATCTATAATCCTCATTGAGCGCCCTCCCATCTGTCTTTTTCTTTTAACTTTCTTCATGAAAGAGAAAACAGCCACAGCTGGGTTCAGAGAGGACACACAGAAATAAAACTCACAAAAACACAAACAACACGGGGGAGGGGCTGCAAACGGAGCGAATACCCTGAAGGAAAACACCAATATGGTGACCAGCAGCAACCCTACGACACAACCTCAGAGGAGCGGCTGCACCAGAGGCTCTCTGGCTGGACACTCTGTGTGTGTGTGTGGGGGTGTGTGTGTGTGTGTGGTGGCATTGAGGACAGGATGTGGACGACTGTTCTGAACCAACTGCTTGATCCGAACATCCATCCCGATTATGTGAGTCACCAGCCATTCTGTTCTTTAAAAGCAGCAATTTGTTGAATGTGGTTCGCTGCTCTGTTTGTTAGGAGCTTAATGGCGCAAAACTGCAGCGATAAAAAGTTCTTTCACAACAAGAAAAAAGGACGTAATTGATCTCAGTGGGCTTTTATTTCCATGTTTAGTGTCTAATGGTGTTTTCACTCCTTTTTAATGAAGTTTGCACTCTCAGTTCAGCAGCAATGGAACATTTTAAACACTGAAGGCCTGATCTACAAAGACTCAAAATGAGTGGCAAATTGTGCAAAGAATAAAACTGTAAGCGCAGAAAGAGGAGCGACAGCGGTGCAGACGGCCCTGTTTAAATGAGGATTTTGTCATCATGGAGTATCGGTGAGCAGAGTGGGCATAAAAGATAAATGAAGTAGAAAGTGATTATGCTGTATTTCATCTAACAACAGTAAGAACTTTTAACGACCAAAGTAAAGCTCAAAACCTCTGTACTCACTCCACACTCGCCTTCATCTTACCTCCGATTTTTAGGTGGCAATTTGAAAATAATAAATATTGCTTATTTAGCCCGAACATTGCAAACCACGGTAAGGCCATAATAATTTATCATAACATGAACGCACTTCATACGAGCCGGTAAAGAAACTTTCCTGGGTTTCAGAGATGCTCCTGCAGAGCATCAAAGCGTAACGGCTTGTTGCAGAAAGCGACTGGAATTATTTCCAACTCATAAACATCATTGCTGAATATATTTCTAATCTGTTTTTATTTTATATTTAAATGTTT
Organism: Brachyrhaphis roseni; assembly: GCA_903066815.1. Lineage (NCBI taxonomy): Eukaryota > Metazoa > Chordata > Actinopteri > Cyprinodontiformes > Poeciliidae > Brachyrhaphis > Brachyrhaphis roseni. The sequence continues at coordinate 14,571 of CAEFZY010016583.1, forward strand.
TAAATATTTTACAAGCAAAGCCTGCTGTCGTTGTATCTATGCCTTTTGCTCGACACAGTGACCTCAGACATCTCTTAGTGTTTACACTTACTTTTCAAATTTGTTAATATAGACATAAAAACAGCACTGAGCAATCTGGTTCAGGTTTAGTAAATCACATTAGGGGGAAGTAAAGTATTGGAATATCTTCCTCCCAGCATTCTTCGCTTCCTGGTGATTACTATGTGTTTTGCATACTCATGAAAGCAGACAAGTTGAATTTAGAGCGACCGCAATTCTCCTCATTTTGCGGCACAATCTTGTTTGTGCATCGTAGATCACGCGCATTATCAAGTTTGTACCAGATTTTACAAGTCATGCGGTTAAACAAACTATTTGTTTTAAACAAAAATTACAGCTCTTTCGAATACGCTTTTTTTAAAAAAATAAATTGCAATCACTTGAGACTAAATGGCTGTTCCTTCTCTTCTGCCTAACATCAGACCAACCTGTTGCCTTCCCCTGTCTGTGATTCTTTCTCTCTTCTTCTCTTCTTCCTCTCCATCCTCTCAGCTGAATGACATGAACTTCAGGTTAAGTAGGTTTAAAATCAACAGTCAAACCACATAAGAAACATAATTTTAACTAATATCCGTTTGGATGAACAGCTGCTTCTCATCAGAACTAGATACATCACACCACCGCTCACATGTTAGACTGAGTGACAATATTTAAACTCAAGTTTATCACGGCCAAGTTCTATAATTTATTGGTTTTATGGTTCACTATTTCACTCAACAAATGATGAATGTCTGCACAACAAAATAACCACAAACAAGTTCCTTCATTTTTCGTGCTCTAATCCATTAGTTTATAAAAGCAGCACACAATCACAGGACAACATTTATCATTTTACTGATAAAGCTAACATTCACAAGCCTCCTCTTGATGCACTGACATAACTTGCCTGATGTCTTTCAATCACTTTAAACTGTTTTCTTTTTTTGTGCCCAGAGAGCTTTTTTTTTTCTGCCTCTCCATCTTTAGCTCAGGTGACAACACGATTCAAATGGAAAAAAATCACATGCCAAAATCAGAAAAAAAATTGAGCGCCCTGTGTCAAGTATAAAAGCCGCAGTGCCTAATTGGCTTGCACGCTCAACGCAAACCTCTGAAAGCGTGAGAATAACTTGGCGTGTGGGGAGGAAGGAGACTGAAGGAGCAGAGGGATGTCTAAAAATAATAACTGAAGTCCCTCTGTTGTTGATTACATCATGCACAAAGTTGTTAAATACAGAAAATGCCAACTGGAAATAATTTTTGTGCCACCATTTTGGCGCCCCCTTAAGCACGGCACCCATGTGCGTTGCATGTAGTGCAAACCCACTGTTCTCTCCACTGGCTGCACATCCTCTCCTCACCTGGCAGTTTGAACCACTTGGGCACCTTGCCTGGGTCAGCTCTGGCTAGCTTAGCGCCATGTGGTTGTATAGACGCATCTGGCTCTTCCCGCGCAGACTTTGGGTCAGTGTCCATTGCTTCTGTGGGCGGCGGCAGCTCCTTGACAGGTTCTGAGCCGGCTGTGGTCTCTGGGGACCGGAGCAGGCAGCTACAGTAAGGAAACAAGAGACAAAAAACCTCTGAGGGGAAGTGTTGACTGAGGCAAGTTTGTGTCTGATCAGAGCAGGATTATTTTCCTTTATGGTTTCTGCTTTTTAAGACCATTATTAATGAAATTTAAGACTTGCATCACGACAGAAAATTGGATATTTTATATAATAGTAGTACCAAGTTTTTTTGCACAGAATCTGCATAGCAGATTAGCAACAGAGGTGAGCCAGTGGCAAAGACAAAGGCCACCCTTATCAATGAAAGATGCTAAACAAGCTAGCTAGCTAGTAAGGGTTTATTAGCAGCCAGTTAGCAGTAGCCTCAACTGTATCAAGTCAAAGAACATGATGAAGATTTCTCAGTGCAATTTTTTTTGCCTGACAGAAAAGTCCCACGAAAAAAATAACCTACGTAGAATATAAGTACTAACACGACAAAATTTAAGACCAGCGATTAACATAATTTAAAATATTTTCCAATTAATTGAAGACATTTTAAGGTCTTACAAGTCTTAAATTCATGTATAAAAAATTCATACTTATTAAGGATGTACTTTGTCCAGGCTGGGCAGCAAAGACGAGGTTAAGTGCCAACATTGTTCCAGCAGCTGAGGGTCACTTTTAAGGCTCTATCTTTAGAAGTACTGGGGCATGGTGTGTGTGTTTGTCTGCATGTGTGTTTTTGTTTCTAATACCTTGTGGGGACCATTTTCCTGACATATACTACGTTGTGGGGACCAACTGCTACTTGTGGGGACCGAACCCTGGTCCCCACAAGGGGAAACGCTGTTTTTGGGTCAGGGGTCAGATTTAGGACTAAGGTCTGAATTGAGTTTTGGTTAGGGTTAGGGTTAGAGTTAGGCATGTAATGGGTAGGGTTAGGGTAAGGGTAGGGGTAAGGTTTAGGCTGTAGAAATGAATGGAAGTCAATGGAAAGTCCCCACAAAGATAGCAGCGCAAACAGGGGTGTGTGTGTGGGTGTGTGGAGGAAATGAGGGCAAATAGGGGCACCTGTCATATAACCAAAACCTCAAAGAGATTCCACATACCTCGCAATGGACTCATTGGCTTGCAGGGCTGAAACAGACGTCTTAAGCAGATCTCTTTTTATGTAAAACTCTGTGGAGGAAAACTGGGTTGTATTAAAGTCCTCTGCAAAAGCACAAGTATATATTTGAAGCTGACATAAAATGTGAGTAAAAGGAAGAAAAAAACAAAATAAAACAAACCTGCTTTGACGTCAGAGCCGAAGTACACCAAAGCACCAGGAAACAAGTCGGCCTGAAGACAGACGCAGAGAGCGAGCGAGTAAACAGAAGCTTTCAAAATGTTTGGCATTCTCGTCAATTTCTACAGACAGACCGAACTGCTACAAGCAAACCAAACGTTCCTGGCAAATAGGAGGCAGAAATTAAGCTTGTTTCCTGGGATGATTCATGGCTCGGGGGGGGATATGAACCAGCAACCACTGTTCTTTGAAGCGGACCACAAAATGAGCACCAATCAAATGGTTAGCGAAAACACTTTCACCCCTGAAGCTTCACATTCCTCCACCATAGATGGTCCTAATGGTTATAATGGACCAGTGGCAGGAAGATATATTATCAACCGTGTAATTTTGAGGTGAAAAACACAGACGGGTGGGCAGGCAGGGAGCATGTCTGTCACTCTAATAGGACAGAAGTGAAAAACAGTTAAAGAAAATGTTTTCTTCACACGAGAAACACACAAAATGGTTGTTGTGGAGGAAAGAACTGCAGTTTTTGTTGGAATTATAAAAACAAAAAACCAAGTGGATAAAATTATGACAAAAAGGTTATCTTTCGTCTTAATTAGAGATCACAGTGAAGCAGAAACATCGAAATCACAAAACTGACTGAAACATTTCAATAATCCTGATGTAAAAACAAGAATAATGAAACAAAGTCGGTCATAATTCACTCCTCCAGAACATCAAGAACTACAAAATGAGTGATTTATTGATTTATTTAGTTTGAGTCTTGGCTCTAAACACTTGAAAATGCAAAAAAGCAAATAAAAATGGCCATTTCAAACAATATTTTGCTAAATTGCTTCATAACCATGGCATCTCTGACTGGCTGACCAGGAAACAGGCCTGAACCAATAAAGAATGTATGGAGAGAGGAAGAGACGGCAGACCCAACAATGCTGAGGTTTCCATGATCAATATGCCTCAATGTACATTTTCCATTTTAATTAATCTCATTATTGAGTGAATTCTAGTGCGGTTCAATATATGGATGCAAGGGGACCAGAGAACACTCCAAAAGCAGGAAGAGGACTGTAGCACAGGGCATTCTGGGTAAATGCAACCAAAACAGACACGATAGTCCAACAGTCCTTTAGTGAACACTTGATCATTTGTAGCAAAAATACATCTGTAGCTAAAAAATACTTATAACATCAACATTAGAATAAAAAAGAATCAGCCCTTTTTGATTGACTTAGCAACAATATAGTGAAGGGCTGATCTGGTGATTATTTTTAGGATTAACAGATTAATAATTGGACAGCAAAAGGTGTTTAATAAATTATTTTCTGCCCACTTGAGTAGTTCTGGATCAAACATACAGACAAGTTTTTTTTTTTATCTTAAGAGCAAAACGTATATACTTTTTGTACAGTTTTGGATTAGTTACTGCTCTGAGTCTGTCTTTCAGAAGTAGCATTGTTTTGAGTATGTACTCTCCACTTAACAATTAGTCGATTTCTAAAGTAGTTGACGATTATTTCAATCATCAGTTCATCATAATTAATCGTTTCAGCCCTGTAAGAGTTATATGAGCTACTCTGCAGTGACACGGGGCAGGTGGCTGCCGGGGTCACTTGGGTTTACACATGCACTTCCTCTCTCTGTCTTTTGTGCGGCTGGTTGCTAAAATGGGACATACTGGCCTAATTGCTGTCATCAGAGCCCTGTGAGCAGGAAACAATGTGTTACAGCAAAACAACGAGCATTCCTGCGATCTCGTTCCCTACAAAGCCGCGCTCCGGAAGAGACGGGCCGACGAGAGGAGACCTGTGGGTGGGTGAGAGGAACGGACAGAGGGGGATTGAGTAAAAAACACAGGGTGACAGAGGAGGAGGCGGAACGGATCCTGATGGAAGAGCGAGGGGCAGACGAGTGAGGGAGGGGACGCCAGCTATCAAAGGGCCTCTGGGTTGGGGAAACATTCCTTTCCTGACATGACACAAAGTGATTAAAGCATACGTTGGGGTGTGTGTGTGTGTGTGTGTGTGTGACGCACATGTGCAAGGATGTCTGTGTGACATGACAGAGAAGATTAAAGATTCCTTCTGCAAGTCAAAGATTGATGTATAGACTCAGAAACGGAGACAGACAGTACGTGCCTGAGTGTGCGCGGAGATTAAAAATGTTGTTTTTGCTCATTTTAACGCTTTTAAGTCCCTAATGGATAGAGACATGTGGGTGAAGGCCAGAGAGAGAGAAAGAGACCGTCTGGGTGCTGGAGGCTAAACGGAAAGAAACCGTTGAAGTTGGGGTGCAGGAAGGCGGTGGGTCGCGGGGGATGAGTTGTGGGTAACGGCTCTGGAGACGGAGAACAAAGACGGTTGCCGAACATCGCAACATCTGATTTGACTGAGACAGATCCTGACATGGGAGAGCCTCAACAAAGACATTTCAAAGTGGGCTTTTAAGGTTTTTGTTTTTTTCCTGAAGGATTGTTATCGTTCGTACCAGCCCCACTGAGGGCTGAATCTTCATCATCATCACAACAAGATAAACTTCAAACAACCCCCCTCCCCACCCACCACCACTTTGATTTGCCGCTTTTTCAGGTGTCAAACACATACATAACTTCAACTAATATATTTAAAATCAAGAGAAGGTATGGGAAGTGAGGTAACTACTTTATAACTCTGACACCATTCCCTCTAAACTCAAAGGCAACAAAGCATCCTGGCTGCCTACTGCTCCTTGTATGTGTGTGTGTGTAAGATCAAAGCGAGGTCTGTATTAACCCCATGTGCCAGTCTGGGAAAAATCAAGCCCAGCTGGGGTCAAGGACAGTGGAGAGAAGGTTGGGGGGGGCAAGTATGAGTGGAAGTGAAAAAAAAGGGATGGAGGGGGCAAGAATGCAGAGGAGCTTTGAAGAGCCAGCCGAAACATTTTATAAGTGTGTGCTAAGAGAGAGAGGGGGGAGGAAAAAAAAAAGTTTCATTTGTTGTTCTGTTGGAGTTTAACTTTGAGGTAAATCAGTCCTTTTAACAGCGTCAGAGTGAAGGTGAAGGATCTTACCTCCACCAGAGTAGCTGAAGGGTCTTTCAGAATAGTTTTTGGAGGGGTGATGACTGAAAAGGAGAGAGGTGAAAATCACAAACTGATCATTGAATTCATGATCAAATCAGCAGTTATTTTAACCTAACTTTAAATATAAAGAATCAATCCCTGGCACATTCGTTCTTACAGTTCTTTAAGTTCTCACTGCTTAAACTTATTCACTTTGTTACATTCCTATCACTCATTTCAATGCATTTTTATGTAACCAACACAAAGTGGTGTGTGACTGTGAAGAGGAAGAAAAATGATAAATGGTTTTAAATTGTTTCACAAAATAAAACTGAAGAAATTTGATATTTTTTCATTATTCAGCCCCCTCTAAACTGAAAGTGATAAACAGAGAACATCTTTGTGGTTTTCCAAATTTGAATTGGTAACATTCAGTGTTTAAATGTGCAAAGCTCATACAAACATACCCCAAAATACTTGAAGTTGTAGTGAAGGTCTTTTTTTTTTTTTTTAACAAAGTTTCGACTCTGTGGGGCTGTAAACACAGATTACCAAGGCTGGGAGATTCTTACTAAAAGTAAAAACCTGGAAAGCATAGATTATTTTTCTTCTTCTGTGTGACATGCGATCTGAATAACGAATACTGAAGCATGAGGTTGTAATGTGTCAAAATGTGGAAAACCTAAAGGAGTATAAATACTTTTGGAAGACGCTGTACATCAAACTAATGTAGCTGTTGACACTCTGAACTTTTGTAACCACTCATAAGAAAGACGAATAACTGCTTTCAACAAAATAACAAACATATCAAAAGATTTAAAGCATTAAGTATAATACATCAAGACTCAGATTTAATCAAAATGTCCCATCCACAAAGACTTAATTCAGAGACGGACGACTTTTGTTGTGAATGGCATTTCTTTAATTTCCTCTCCCTTGTTCCAACACCCACAGAGGCGGTACGCGGCAAGGCTATGTAGACACACACTGGATGCAGCTAAGACTCAATGTACTAAAAAGTGTTGCAGACAAGTCGTATATAAGATTAGACTGCTGTGAAAATTATGGGTTGAAAACTGAGACAATGAGCTTGCATATTTCCTCAGATTCTTTGTGGTTTTAAGTAGAATCAGAATCTACTGTTGGCCTGAGAGACACGTTGTTACCAAGAGCTACACTGCACTGCTTTAAAACAAACCTTAGAATATGACATTTTAAACTGCTTTAAATACAACAAGACAATAGAAAACAAACTATTTAAAACTAACAATAAACATAAGAAGTTAAGATGTAGCAGCTTAGCATATTTAAACCATGAAAGCATCACATTTTATGCTGCTTAATGTGAGTAATAATGGAAGATATAAAAACAGCTGTTCTTGTTTGTGTTCAAGCTAGCATTATAGCACAGCTGACTGTTGCAGGAATTTAAAAAAGCAGCATTTAAAGGAAAAGCTATTGCTTCAAAAATCAGAAGATATTTCATCTGTTAATTAGGTTCTTTTTGTGCAAATGTGTTCAGCTGCTTTCAATGTTTGCGTAGTTGTGGATGTCACGCTGATTTTGGCAAAAAATAACTATAAAATCATGATGTCCTAAATTAAGATGTGCAAGTAATTACATGGAGAGAATCCTCATCCTGATAAAACCTCCTTGATCATCCAGAAGTGATCCACAATAATCACTTACCAATAAACTAACAACAAGCTAATCAAAGAATCTCTGTAAATATAAGTTCACTTAATTTTTATATCACCTGGAGAGGTTTGTCTCCTGTGAAACAAACTCTCAGTTTGTGTCAGTGAGGCAAACATCCAGTCTATTTTAACACTAAGATAAAAGCTTCCTTTTTCAAAAAGCTTAAAGTTAGAGAGGGTTAGGTTACTCTGAGCTATATCTGTAGTTATGCTAAGGGCTTACGGACCACTTTTTCTCACTATGCTACTTTCTCTACTATTCTGCTGGCGTGACCAAGTTTCCTACAGAAAATACGGCGGTTCACAAATCCAAAGCAACACGTCGCGTTTGGTAACCAACTGCAGGCTAGCAAACCTAGTAATAACCTGACTATTAAACCAGCTAATAGCTTGTTAGACTGCTAGTAACTCACAGAAATTCAGGTAACTTCTGAGGTCTACATACATAAATAAATTATCCATTAATGCTCCCATTGACCTATTGGACTGTCACAATAGGGTTGTTAAGGTGATATGATTGCAGTAAAGCTAAATGCAATCTGCTGGGTTTCCGTAGATCGATAACTGAGTACCAGAAAAAATATTATTTTAGCTGCTTTGTATTATAACTATGTATTATTTGGAATGTGTGCATGCTGCTAACTAGAGTCTAGATCAGGCTTAAAAAAGTATAACCCTAATCAACTAACTACCATTAATTATAGGCCCCAGCCCAAAGTAAACCCAACATATTGTTTTAATTAAGATTTTACTGCTTTTATTTTTTAACAGGAATTTGAGTAAGCAGTGTAACTTATCCTGTTATTAGCTTTTGTTTAACATCTTTGAGCTCCATTTTGTTATTTGCTGTAACCGCAGGGTGAGTCAGGTGCAAATACTTGGGGATGTGTCATTGATAGAAGTAGAGGAGAGCAGAGCCGCACCAACTCCCCTATGTAGACTACCATAAGTAGATTAAGAAAACTTTATATTGGCCCAACCCGACCATCAAGCAAATCATTTTGGCTGATGATATTTGTTGTTCATTTTTACATAAATAAACTGACTTGAATAGAAATAGGGTCTCATCTGTTAGTACTCAAAGGTGATTTTAAAGGTCTACACAACAGCAGAAAGGAGGCTCAACGTCTTAAAGGGTGAGTTTGGATACGTGGAAGTAGTGGGAATAAGTAAAAGGAGATTAAATGCCACTTACATAAGTAGAAACTGATCTGAGGATCCTCCAAGTGGCTTCTCAAGAAGTGTCTCACTGCACCGACTGGACAAAAAGCAACGTGAAAAAAAAAACAAGCTATACCTCCATCACTCAGTTTGTGGACTGTAATTGATGTTTCAGAAGGAATTTTCCTTCAACTTGTTTTTTTCCTATGCTGGCTGTCAGATGGCTGTTGCTCATAATCCCTGGAATTACAGACTTGTCTCATTCTTTCCGTCTATATCACTCTGCTGCGGCTGCAGTTGTGAATGTGTTTACAGAGCCACGAGTAAACTTCACATTGCAGCCATACCTGTGGCTAGTCAGGTGAAATGAGCACGTTCCAGCAATGTGAACCAACACAAACACACGCACCTGTCTCAAGAGGCCTGAAGAAGCCCTGCAGAACATGTCTGTCTGGAAACTGGATCCTCAGGACCACCTGGAGACATACAATGAATTTTAAAAACTCATGATTTACATTGTAGAAGTATTTATGCCACTTGAACCTTTGATATTTTGCCAGGTTACAATCAAAATTTAGTGTGTTTTGAGGAGATTTTATGCGTTTGACCAACACTGGACAGTGCGTAATGGTGAGGTTGAATTAACTTTTACTCTTTACAAGTAGAAGTGTAGCTCATGTCGGTATTCAGAATCCATGAGCCAAAACTTAGTGGAACCTTTTGCTTCAATTAAAGGAGCAAATTTTTTGGGGTGCATCTCTACAGAATGAATTATCAAGGTGGTGTAGTGTCAGGTCATACAAAGGCCTCCGGGTGTGTTGGAGAATATTTCTAAGCAGAGATCTTACACTGGGACTGATCATATAAGGAAATGGTATAGATTCCAACACAATGTGGAGACAGTCAAAGAACATATATGGAAAATGTGTATATGGAAGAAACTGATGAAAGGAAGACGAATATGTTGGGGAAAGCCAAATATGGTCCTGTGAAAGAGACTGTTTCTAAAGATTTCTTCATGATTCGATTGTTTTAATACAGGCTGCACTTTGAAATGAAATCCTTAAGTTGTATCTGCAGAGCCTCTTTACAGCGGGAGTGTTAGTTTTACTCCAGATAATCTTTTATAGTTTTAGTTTCGGTCTTCCTTCTTCAACATGTTTGCTGTGCTCCCTACAAATTTTAAAAAGGAGACACAGTTCAAGGGTATGAATACTTTTGCAAAGCCATGTAGACCAGAGGAATGTTTGGACGTTGCTCACTTTGGGATACCGCTCCATCTTTTCCTTCATCTGAGCTTCTCTCAAAGCCTTAGTGAGGAGCGGAGCCTCCTCTAATAATTTCCTAGAGAAACAGTGAACAGAGACAAACACACGGGTTCAGATACGAAGCAAACTGCGGAGAAATAGACGAGAATGTGTGGCCGTGTATGCGTGTTGTGCATGTCAGAGGCAGAGACAAATTGCTGTGGTCGGTTTAACTCCAGCTTCGGTAATTGCAGTCATCGACATGGTAGCAGCGAGGCAGCATGTTGGTGCAGATTAAAGGTTGCGCTCGGCGAGGACTCAACCTGACCGTGTTTGGTCCGTTGACTGGCCGGGCTACACAGAACAGAACTACTAATTGCTGCCAGTAAATTGCGTTCGTGGGGCCTTTGTAGTGTGTGTGGGGCGTGTTATAAAAGGAACCATGTTTGCAAACACACACAACGTCTCCGCAGCTGCGGCCCGCTGCGGCCGCATCCAGAGAGGGCAGAGTAAACTCAGTCCCATCTGTTTTGAGGAAGTGCTCATAAATAAATAAAAACTTCAAACTCATATTAGGCAGGATGGAAAAAAAAAATAAAAACCTTCTGAACACACACAGAGATGCCCAGCATTCTTCCTGCCTGTGGCCTCGCATCACTGCTGTGGTATTCAACGATTAATAGTTACATATTGAGAAAACACCACAGGACCACATGCAAAACCGACTTAATTATCTGCTTCAAAGAGTGAAGGACCAGAAGTCGGATTCAGATGGGTTTCTGCGGCAACGCGTTTCTTTTTTAAATTGGCAAACAAACAATCGGCTGGTTTTGTTGTTGCCTTCCACTCACCTCTCGCTCTTCAGCTGGGCGAAGCGCTTACGCACGTCATCCACGGTCACTTCAAAGAACTCGTCGGGCAGATCGGCATGGTCCTCGGTCCGACGGGACGAAGAGTCCATGTGGTAGATGAGAGGCTCCCTGTCCACTGGCTGGTCAAAGAGAGAAGCAACAACGTGTGACGACGCTGTAACACCAGCGACCCTGAAGGAGTATTCACACCCACTGAACTTGCCCACAATTTGCTACAAACAGCCAGAAACTTCAACCAACACAAAGAGGCGCATAACTGCACAGTGGAGAAGATAAGTAGATGTTGTTTTCAGATTTTTCTTTAGCAAGTAAAATTTAGAGAAGTATGGCAGGCGTTTGAGTTGATCCCACTTTACTCTGATGTGACATGTTCATTCAAGCTGCAGACGCTTTGAAAACAACCAGATACACATCCCGTTTAGCACCACATATGGAAGTGACAGATTTCTTTGGGGTGAGAAGATTGGCAATGGGCCGTTGAGATTGCCGTAAAAAAGACGGATTTAAGATGCATTTAAGTTAAAAAAAAAAAAAAAAAAAGAAGAAAGAAATGGATTTCGGTCTCATTTGCCTACTGTGAGTAAAAAATCCAGCTGTTTTGTGAAGATTTAGAGGTTCGCTAGAGGACATTAGTGAACAAACAGCATCGGCAAACATCCCGAGACACCCAAAATAGTTTCTCTGAAGAGAGGACTATTCAGAGAAACAGCCAGGAGGCCCGTGGTAACTCTGGAGGAGCTGCAGCGATCGACAGCTCAAGTGGGAGAACGTATTGACAGGAAAACTATGAATCGTACCATCGACAAATCTGGTCTTTATGGAAGAACTGTAACAAAATAAGGCACTGTTGAGAAATGAGACCAAAAGCAAATCTTTTGGTCCACACTGAGAACTGTTTCCACAATGAAACGATGGTAACATCATGCAGTGGATATACTTTGTCTCTGCCCTCTATTTCAGTCAAAATTCAGACATTGAATGAACTAGGGAATTTGTCACAAGAAATAAAATTCACAGATGTTATCCGTTCAATCTGACTGAGTTTGAGCTATTCAACAAAAAAAAAATGGGCAAAGCTGGTAGAGAGAAAACTCAAGAGTTGATGATGCAACTGCAAAAAAACGTTGCTCTTCAAAAGTATTAACTACAAATGCATTACACACCTTGCATGTATTTATTGGTAAAATAAAAAAGAGAGAGACACCCAATTATTATTTTTAATTATTTCACATTTATGTGCTACTTTGTGATAACCTACCTCCAAAAGATGCATTAATGTTTGTGGCTGTAACATGACAAAATGGGAAAAGCTTTGCTTGAACAGAGACACACTGTAATCTATATGTAAATAAAGAGAATATAACTCAAAACGAGAAATTAAATGTTTACCTCTAGAAAGTCCTCTGTGTTATCCAGATCCCGGTCTGAAGATTTGACAGTTGCTTTGCACTGAGATGACAAAAGTTAAACTCGTCAGTAAAGCCAAGAAGTCTCGGGAAAATCATGTCAAGATGATTTTAACCATCCTGACATCAAATGCAAGGATCAACACACCGTTCGTTAATTTTACATTATTCTGGCACCTCAAAAATATCACAAAAAAGTACTAGGAGATCTTTAATTAACTCTATGTTTCCAGTTTGACAGAAATAAATTATTTAGCTTTTACTGAAAACTTGCATAGTTCTGTGAAAATCTGCTTCCATTCTTTCATATAATTCAATCACAAATGAAATCCACTTTACAGATCTATTTAATGTCACATTTCAACAACTTCTTGTACTTATTAACAGCGACAAAACCAGAGCATCGATGTCGTTATCGCTACAAACCCACAATACTCACCTTTATTGTATGTTACACCTGAATGTGACACACCATGAATGTGGTATTTTTGATTTTTTTTAAACTGTTAGATCTGATTCTGTTTCTGGCTTGTCAGAAATGCATAATAAATAAGAAATACATGCAATGTGTTGCTGGGGCTCACTTTAGTGCTGTGGTTTGATTTGGCCTTCTTGGCTTTGGGCGATTGCACGGTCGTGGTCAGAGCCGACAGAGACGAGGATGAGGATGAAGACAACGACTGTCCGATCTCTCCGGCCAGACCCCCGAGGCGCTGACCGCCGCCAGAGAAAGGAATGAAAGGAGCTGCTGGAGCGGAGGAGGCTGGGTGAGAGTTCAATCCTGATGGTCCGGCTTCCTCTCCGTCCTCGACTGCTCTCAGGACTTTGGGTCGAACCACATCCTGAGGTTTAGGAACGTCTTCAGTAATGGAGCTTGGAGCTGGCACAGCTGGGGTTTCCAGCGGCTCGTGTGGATTTGATTCACTGGTTGGCACAACTTCAGCTGACACCTCTGGAATTGACGGAGCAGGTTCGGGCTGAGGCGATCCGCTGGGAGAGGCTTCCATTGCAACAGGTGTGCTTGGCTTTGCAAAAGGTTCATCTTCCTCTCCTGCTGCTTGATTCTTTTTGTGCAGAAACCTAAAACAGAAAGTGTTAAAATCACATCTCTAAACTTGTGCACTCTTGCTAATTAAAGTGAAAGAGAAAATAACATCAAATGTAAACAAACCACAAATGTCTAATGATCACTAGAGAGGCACCAGAAAAATTCACCAGTGACCAAATCCAGACACTTTCCACCTTGATCAACCGGTCAGAAACTCAATAATGGCAGGTTTTTTTGTTGTACATACTGAGTAGTACCAGATGATGCCGGTTTGGATGCTGTCATGTGTCCAGTATCAGTAATAGTTTAGATAGCGCATAAAAAATCCCAGACATTGTGACTGAGCCTGATCCGATCCGACTAATGAACCTCACTTATAGGCCAAGCCCAAAGTAAACCCAACAAATATTTTATTTAAGATTTTACAGCTTTTGTTTTTAGACCATAATTTGGGGAGACAGTGCAACTTCTCCAATTGTTAGCTTTTGTTTAACATATTTCAGCTCCATTTGGTCACTTGTACTTTTGACACCATGTTGAGACAACCTGGTGATTTATTCATGTTGCAAAAAAGTGAGAGAGAACAAGACTTTGGCAGATAATAGGAAGGTTAGCTGTAAAGCAACAATCCTGTGCTTACCATATTTTATTAGATTTTACCTTTGTGTTATGCTAAATGTTTAATTTACAAAAGCTGACGATCTTCTGGTAAAGTTTAGTGAAGGTTCTAGATACTCTAGGATATCTACATCAGGAAACTGTTGTTTTTGTCATGCTAAATGCGCTAATCGATAAAAATGGAGCTCCATTAATGATTTTGTTTTTATTTCAAAATAGTAAAACTGTTTTAAATTGGAACAATACTGGCTCTTCTTCTAATAAAAATAACTGATCACGCAGCAGAAAGGCTAGAAAAAAATATATTCAGTGCTCATCTACTTGGATTGTAAAACTTAAGGTCAAAGACAAAAATGAACCACTAAGTTCTGATTGGGGAGTCAATATTCTTATGTCTGATGCAAAAATGTTCTTTGGTGTTTAAATGGGATGAATTTCAGCCACAAGTGTGTCTAGGAGTTACTATTATTATTTTTTACATTAAACCTTAACAATACTCCAACAGAAAATGAAGTACAGTTAACGGCCAAAAAATATTTCTTTTGAAAAAAACAGAGGCTGGAACAGCAATCCCAATCTGTGGTTTGTTGTTTAAACTTAAGAGAAATTTGGACATTAGTTCAGATTTAGAACTAGAGATCAGCTAGTTGCTTTTTGCTCTGACAAAGAGTGGAAATAAATTAAAGTAAAAACAATGAACAAAAAAATATGTTTCGATATTCCAGCGTAATAAGGGTTGATGTGTTTGGCCTACCTGACAATGGCGCTTCCACCTGTAAGACCCAGAGACTTTAGAGTGGTTTTCTTTAACGCTTCCTCTCCACTCACCTACACACACATGGACAAGCAGCTGTTTCCATAAAGCTCACTTTCATCTCTTGAGAAAAGGAGAGTTAAAGGAAGGCTTCATACCTCGTCTCTCATGTAAACACATGCAGGAGTAGCTCCAGACTCGGTCATCTCCGACACTCTGCCAGGATCCAGGGAAGTAAGAGTAAAACCGAGATTAAAACCAAAGGCAAACAGTATTAGCTTATTTTAACTGTGACAACAAAAACCAAGACGTATTTCTTTTTATTGTTATTCCCCTTTTTAAGAGGGGTGCACCAATAAAACCTCATAGTATGTAGAGGCACGCTGCATGTGTAAACCATGTGCTTACAATGTCGTGCAGAAACCAACTAAACATTTTACTATTGTTCCCCTAAATTCCTGAAAATCAAAGCCGACCCTTCCGTCTCTCGTCATTCCCCACATTTTTGTTTTCTCCCGTCGATGTGGAACTAATATACATTTCTTAAAAGCATAACTCTGCTGGCAGAGAATCAGGATATGCAGCGATGTAATTTAATAGAGCCGAGATGAAGGCCGGTGGACTGCAGGAGCACCTGGTACCGCACAGCTGGAACTACTGGGTAACAGCTGCATGAGTGTGTGAAAGGTGAGAGATGATGTGTGGGAAAAAGGCTTCGACGGAGGATGTTGGTTTGGCCCGTGTTCATCTTTCATGCAACGGCAAGCCAAAATCTGCAGAACCCATAAGGGGTATATTCATTCTGTGCAACAACATCCCCTTTAACCTCTTCTTCGTCATTTATTTATTCAAAAATTGTTTTCATTTTTTATCTTAGCACCTATATTTTTTGTTATAGATAACATGTTACTGTAATTTCATCGGTTGTTCTAATGTTTTTCTATCATGGCACCTTTGAAACAGTGCGTTTTAGTTTTTTGTGTTTATGGTAATGTCAATGAACAATGTTTTTGCACATTTGGGACAAACTGTCTACTTTCTATAATCAAAAAAAGACGAAACTCATTGTTGAACTAAATGCTACCTTTTGCGTCATCAGTTCTCTAACAGCTTCATGATGAGATTGATATGCATTAGCGCTGCAGCTAACAATTATTTCATTAATCGATTATTTTTTGACTATTAATTGAGTAACCAAGTAAAAAAAATTGGCACATTCTGTAGATTTTTTTATTCACAATAAAACCTCATGGTAAGATTATTTTATGCAATATTAGAAATCGGTGAGAAAACGCAAATAAACAAATAACTCACTTCATTTTTTAAAAAAGAAAACAAGCACTTCATCGCCTTAAATGTCATAACCGCATTCCTTCAGCATATGCTTGATCAGTTGTAGCAAAAAGAAAACAAAAAACTTCTATCGACAACATGTGAAAGCTCAGCCCTTTCTGTTTGACTCAGCATCAATACAATGTAAGACTGATCTGATGACTAAATATTTAATTAATTGAAAAGCAAAATGTGCTTAATGTGAGATTTTTACAGACTTTGAACCAGGTGAAGAAAAAATATGCCACTAGTTCTGGGAAGAGCATATTTACAAACAATGTTTTTTTGATCTTATATATACTCTTTGTATAGTTTTACTGCTCTGAGTGTGTTGTTATTTCAGCAAATGGCCTTTGTTTGAGTTTGCATACCTCAGTTAAAGATTAATTAAATTAATGGTTTCAGCCCAGACATGTTTTGATGTTTTGAGTAAGGAATTCATTTTAAGCTGTAATGCTCCACTAGTGAAAGTAAATCTATTGGGCTTCTCCTAGGCACTGATACAATAACTTAGGACATGTTAAAAAAAAAAGTAAATAAATGTAATTAATTTTATCTCATCGACAAAGTAACATTTAATATTCCTTTCAAATAGTTATTTCTGATCTAATTACCAAAATATGTTCAAATTTTAAATAAGCGCTCTTTGATTTTAGCAAAACTGCTGTAATTTTAAAAGTTCATTATCATCTGCATTTATAATCCTAAATCTGTCAACAAATTGCTACTGAAAAAGGGAATCTTTTCGGTCCCGTCCCGATCTCCTTGCGCATGTTCAACACGCACCTGATCTGAGGAAAATGTGCGATCACTTCCCACAGGCTCTGTCCGGAGGAGAAGGAACCCTGGAGCCGAGAGCCGTCCTCCATCTGGAGCGCGATCCGCACCTGATGCGCAGCGAGCCACAAGAACACACAAGCTGCGTCAGAGAGCATACACGTTCCAACTAAAACAAACATAATGCAGAAGTAACTGGTGCCCATAAATGTTCAGCATCAGTTCATCCACAATAAATTTCAAAATGAAAAAAACAAAACAAATAAAATACCAGAACACTACTTTCAGGGTAAAACGGGCAATATAAAACACTTTGAAGTTTGTTCCTTTTGTCTTTCTTCGCATTAAAGAAGCTAAAAATAATGTTCTACATTCCTAGACCTCAAGAATCTCACACTGATGAAATCTAAGAAAAAGCTATTGACTCTTTGATCTGGAGCCATTTTTTCAGAGGAATAAACTCTTTGATAATCCAACTTGTTTTGGTCGCACATGTGGGCCTACATCAGCGTGAAAATGAGCAACACACCCGGCAACAGTGGGAGGCTGATGTTCTCAGTTTCTGAGTCATACTACGGGTTGTTTATTTTACTCAACGGTGCCGTTGTCCAGAACAGGGAGAGCGCTAAACGGCGGCTCACCGGGAGAGATGAAAAGAGAGACTTGGCTGTCAACATCAAACACTCACACACACGCCAGCCTGCGTGAGGTGAGTGGTCATGTGAACATATATAAAAATCTGTGAGGGATCAACAAATCAACCATCCGTCAGATGAACAGAGAAGCAGATCAAACACAGCAATGAGTTTACGGATCAGATTATCAAGCTATGATGTCAGAGGAAAGTAAAGCTCAGTTGCAACAAAGTGTTGTTTTTTTTTGTTTGCTTTTTTTGGAGACAAGTGAGAGCGAACAGAGAATATGAATTGATCAAAACCTAAAACTGATGATGAAACTCACCAAGGTGAGCTGCTAATGTAAGAGATAAAGTACAAATGTCTTTATCAGCAAGTAATACAGGGTTGCTAGCTACATGCTCATAATCAAACTTTTAACTTTATAGACTCAGATTTCCAGGGTTTTCTGTATATTTAGGAAGTATAAACACAGAATTTCACTATTATTTTATAAATGAGTGGACAAAGAGATCAACACATGATGGACAATGATGATGCCATTTGACAAAATGTAACGTTTGTTGCTTGTTTCATAGTTAGTTACTGTATTATATTTTTATCATGTAAAAGCATTTTGACCTGGTTTGCTGCTGAAATGTGCCATACAAATAAACTTGACTTCTTTAGTTGGACGAACATGGGACGGGACGGGATGGACGGACGGATAGATTGATTCTCTCACTCTTTCAAATCCAAGCAATGGTTCATTAAACAACAGGAAGTCACTGACTACATAAGTTAGTTAATTAACTGGTTAACAGCTGCAACATATTTAAATGCAGCATCATTTCCAGTTCAGGCCGTTTGCCTAGTTAAATCCAGGTGTACACTTACTTCATTAGGCAGCTTACAACCGACTGCATGCAAAACTATTTATGTAATACGCTCTTTCATTGTGTACACTATAGAGCATAAATACCAACATCACTAAAACTAAAATCTTTTCATCCAACAGACTTTTTACAGCCACAAACTTTGAAACATGTGGAAGAGCATTGATAAAAATTCCAGCCATATGATTAGTATTTGAAGTTTGGAAACATAATCTGTTAACAACTCTGAATGCAATGAAGCCACTGTTATTGAAGAAGAAAAAGGTACTTGCTATTATTAATAGTAATGGATAATGTTGTAATACTTCAAATTTATTAAAGGAAAACTTTTCTGCCCGTTTGCCTTGATGTAATTCTTTCTGGGCAACAAACTGCTTTTGAACCAACTTTGACAACATCGTAATTGTGACGAGTTGCTGATTTATTCAAAAGAAATTATCTAGACACACCCAATAAATGAGCATTCACACACATGGGTAAAGAACAATATAAAAATATTCACAGAGCAGTGATTTAAAAATACCTATGTTATATTAATTTCAGTGAATTTCTGAATTAATTTCTGAATTTCTGAGGCGTCTTCAGATTCAGTGTAGTACAGACTGCTGCAGGAGATCTTTCCTGCCAACAGCCATCTTCAATAACGCTTTAAAGAATCTAAATTAATAAGTTACAACAATATTCCCAAAGGGATTACTCTATAATACCTTTGGGATTATAGAGTATTTTTGAATTTGAATTGAATTGCTTTAGTGTACAAAAAATTGTCTAAAAAAAACTTACCTGTGGAGCTAAAATCTCACAGGTAAATGCAGACATGAAAACTTACCAATAAATGACACCTCCAATGTAGCCACTGGCGATGTCTTAATGGTTCTGGTGATGACCTGATTTTAACACCATTTCCCTATTCTTTCACACACATTTTTTAAAAGTCAAGTTAACTAACCTGGCTGTCAGCTCCACTTTGCTTCCTCGTACTTGTCACCATTTCCAGTTTGGCATTGTTGGGAAGGTTGGCAAACCTCCACGGCAGCGTCAGGTCAAGAATAGTCCTCTGAAACCTGTCAGCAAGTTCAACAGAAATAAGACCGCTGGCACCTGAAAAAATGACTTACAATATACTAATTACAAAAAGGTTCAGTGGATCACAAAACCTACTTTTGTGCACAAAGAAAAACATCCAAGCCTCGCAACATTTAGCAAAAATTTTGCAATCAGAAGTCTCCTAAAAGCATCAAATGAAATACAATTTTATTTGTAGTGCACCTTTTAGCAACAAGGCATTCAAAGTTCTTTACATCATAAAAACACAAAAATATAAAGTCACAGAACACAGACAACAGTCAACATCACATTTTGCTGTCTTTGCACATCAAATTATTGATTAATGTTTCATGATTATGTTTCAAAAGCAACTCTAAACAGCTGGGTTTTTAGTCTAGATTCGCATGTGGTGGAAAGTTGTTACGATCTCAAGATACTAAGGTTAATTTTTTGGATACAGTTCCACTAGGCATGTGCATATTGGAAATATTTATTCAAAATTTTAGAGCGCTTACAGAAAGCAAGATTGCTTATTTTCAGTATTTTGTCCCGCTTTCCCTCAAAACTCTGCATTCAAATACCTCCTGCTTACTAACCAATACGCTCTGTTCTTCCTAACAACTGTTTCTGTCCTAGATGGCTCTCCAGCAAATCTTTTCTCCACCTGTTTGCATCCTTTTTCTCACACTCAGTCTTCTACTGTGTGCAGATTAAGCCTACTCACTCAGGTCTGTCCTTTTCTGCCCACAAATTCTCTTTGTGATTCCTCAAATCAAAGTTGTAATTGCTTCGTAGCAGGTCCAAACTTTAAGACAACATGGTGTGACTGCGACATCACTGCCTTATTTGGAGCAAATGACTAATAAATTGAGTGAATATTTGTGAGCAAGTAAGATGGGATTTTTTTTGAGAATATGACAAGAGTTTAGATGGTAACAGTTTCAACACCTGAGTGTAAATAAGGAATCCTGCTTTAAACTGAAACATCCTTTCTCTAAAAGCAATTAATTTGCAAGGAAAATGAACAGATATTGACAAGTCAAGATGTGAATTTCTGGAAGACTCCTACTACCTAAAACATTTGCACAGATTATAAATGGTTAGACGAAGAAAATCGGGCTTTTTTATTTATATATTTTTTTAGAAATTACTTTATCTCATCAGATCTTTATAATGCTCCTACCTTCATAGCTTTGAATTCAGATAGACAATCAGATAAGAAGATATATATTGCCACACTCACTTTAAACCGTGATCATTGGGGTCAAATCCATGTTTTTTGCAAACATCTTCCAATACCTGCAAAAGACAAACATAGTAGGATTGTAACAGGTCAAAGTAAGTCAGACATGAGCAGAGTTATGTTGACTTAATTCGCCCGAAGGCTAAAAACTGATCTGTCACTGGCTAACAAGTGTTAGCCTAGCATGCTAGCTGGAGAACAGTTCGCGCTCCTGTTTTCAGGCATAAATAGAAATAAAAAGCTTCGCGTGCCTGAGAGCGCCGAGTGCTCCTTGTACACGGGTTTACCTGTAACAAAGGTGTGTTTGGAGCCACTTTAATTGTTTGTCTTCTCCCGTTTGGAGTCAGAACCGTTACAGCTGAACCGCTGGCTGCCATTGTTTGCAGTGACGTCACGGTGTTTGTTTGAATCAACTTTATTGTTCTCGTTACAGACAGCGCCAAAAAAGAAAATTAAAGGACCAAATCACATTTCAAGCTGGGAAACAGCAAACATTGTATTCAAAACATTTTTTTTCTTCCTCTTTTTTTGTTTTGCTTCCGATAGAGAAAATAAATATGGAAAAATATTAACCTGAGTGATTCATGACAGGACGACGACAAGAACTTGCTCACAGTTTATTCTGAAGGCAAATAAACTGACAAATGTTGAGATACTGCAAATGGTTGAACTTATAGAGGCAGCAGAACAGCACTTTAGGAGCATAGACAGAATAAAATGCTTCAACAGTTTTATTGTTGTGGAAAATAGCAGAAATTGAGATTGCTTATTGGTATACTAATTTGAAGAAGACAGGCGGTAATGGAGGACTGCGAGATACACGAAGTACAGATATATGTATCCTTTCACACTTTGTTGTATTACATCCTCAAACTTCAATTAGTTTGTGAATTTTTAGGTGATAGTTAGGCAAGAAAGTGGTAGGAAAAGAACACCTGGTTTTCAAGTTTGTTTTACAAAAACCTGAACATTTTTACATGCATTTGAATTTAGCACCCTTTATTCTGAAATCGGTAAATAAAATCCAAGGCAATAAATTTCCTTTAAACGTCACCTTTAAAGGAAAGGAGTTGAGCTGTGCATGATTTAGAAATAAAATTCTGTCTACCAATCCCTGCTAACAATTTGCATGCATGTGTTACCTCACAAGAGCTGAATACAAAGGAACACCACACTTTATTTGTAAGTCTCTTGATTTGAACCATTAATCTTTGCTTTTCACTTCACTGCTTGCGTTGGTCTGTCACATAAGAATCCAATAAAGTATATTAAATTTTGGGGTTATGGGAAAAACTGTGAAAGGTTTCAAGAAGGACATATACTTTTGCAAGACACCCAGTTCTTTACTACATTAAAGTTGTTTAACAAAACATATTTATAAGAAACAATGAAATCTGCCAACCCCCCTAAACCAAATGAGATCTTATGTATTAATGTCTAACATATTTCGCCTTGACATCAAGACAAACGGGTATTTAACAAATGTTTGTTTAATTTATTTCTGCAAGCTGTAACCCTTCTCTTGTAGATTTATAATGTCAAAATACACTTTAAAATGCCAACTGCAGTTATAGCCATGCCACTGATGAAAGGGTGCTGAAGTATGTCTTACTGTTTTAATAAATCCCAAACCCATCCATCGGCAAGGCATTAGATCTTTGACCGCATAAAGCTCTTTTTCTTATTCTAGGACATTTAAAAGGAATATGAAAAAAGAGATTTGAAATTATTTGCAGCGGCCTTTCAAGGAGAAGAAGATTGATCCTGTCAGAGGCCCGACCACAACACAACAAATGTGTTTGTCAGATGACTTCATGTGAGCACTGGGAGACGTCTGACAGATGACCTGGGCCGATACCAGAGAATCAAGGCTATTTTCTGTCAGCGAGGATCAGACCGGATCAAAGCCGGAGTCGGAGAGAAAAGACAACGGGACACGTGGAGGAGCCAGAAGGAGAGGTGTGAAGGCCCAACAACGGACTGACTGACCGACTGATTGACAGGCTGACTGACAACTCGGTCTATATTCAGACACAAAGCCAACGAGGAAGAAGAAGAAAGAGAAAGAGACTTCTGGTAGAAAACTGTCACCATCTGAGTAAACAACCAACAACTTGCCTCCTTCCTCACACAGCAGGACAGAAGCTTTAAAATTCACTGGATGGAGAGTTTGTTGTGATTTTTCCATATCTGGTCTGGGTGTTAGAAACACAGGATGTGATACTTGTTCTGATAAGCTCCTAAGGTGATGATGATCTGCACAGTTCTTTCAGCGAAACACCTTTTCAATTGCGTGAGCAGTTTAGGATTTTCACTGTTCTTTTCCTTTTTGAATCCTGGAAAAGCAGAGCCAGTCTAGTACTCAGTCTAGTACTCGTTCAGAGTAAATCTCAACTACGTCATTATTCCTCCAGCTAGTGGCTGAGATGTACTGGGCAGATTTCATTTAAATTCTAATTCAAACATACCTTATTAACCACAGAGTGAAATTAGCTGTCTGTGTTACAGCATTTCTGAAAAAGCTTCTGAGAAGAGCTATTGCTACAGTCTCATAAAGAGGATCCTCAGGGTTGTTTGTCATTTTATGAAGAATCATTCTTTGCCCAATAATCTCCAGAGGTTCCACAACATTTATTTTCCTCAATGTTGTTGCGTTAGAAAGGTGTTCCAGATTTGGCGGTCGTTAAATTCTTCAACAGCTAAGAGATTAGCAGCAAATTTGATATTTCAATGCCACAGTGACTTATCACCTCCAAAGCCCAAACCCTTTACTACAGAAAAAAAAAATCACCTTTTTTGTTTTAAATAACTTTCAAAGAGTAAAAGTAACATTTAAAGGGTTGCAATCTTGAAATACAGTAAATTTTAATAGTTTAAAAAACCCCGAAAAAACAAAGATGTACAATAATTTAATAGCTGTATTTTTGGTGATTGTTTTTGCCATAAATATGTTAAGAGGGCTTAACACCTTTTAGGAGGGCACAAGGAGTAGCTGTTGCAAATATTATTGATTTTTATATGAACAGTTCAGCTCAGTACTCAGGATGCATTTCTGTTGTACTGCTTATTTGGCCCAGACTGGCTTTTCTCATCCACTTTACATATTTATTTAGTAAGGACCGGTGGCATAGAATAAACAGTGAAAGGAAAAAAATGGCAACAAGTCAAGACTGGCAAACTTTATAAATTACTGGCTTCAAATTAAAGGTTCACTTCAGAGGCAGCATCGAGACTTTCCTGATCTTCATTTATTAATCTCTAGATCGAAATATAAATACTTAGCATGACCAAAGATACATGGAACAGCTTGAGATTTATTACATTTTGACATACAGAATGTTTTTTGCCACATGTTTTGGCATCAGGACTACGCTAGATTGAGGAAAGCACACACATTGATTTGAGCTCACCTTTCCAGAAAAGAGCCAAAAACATTTTATTTTTAGTTTATGTGACAATACAGTCATGCAGGAATGAATGATTGACGAGAGATCTGCGTGTCTCACGCTCCCCCGCTGATATGACTGACCTCGTCACCTCCCAGCAGCTCGAGATCATCCCCACAATAAACCACGTGAAAAGTGAGGTTTCCGTTTCCGTCTCACGAAAAGACTAAAAATATGTTCACGGAGCTGCAGCGCTGCGTATAGCCCCCCTCGCTCACACACACACACCGGATTCAATCAGCACTTCAAAGGCTGCGTGAGCACGTGACGACGCAACATCAAAGGGACGGAGGGCGAGACTCAAACCCAGCGTGTGGGCGTGCCGCGGCGAGCGAGCGCGCGCTCGGGGTGTGGGGACCGACGCCCGGCGAGGAGCTTCAGCCAACCACAACAGAGACCCGACTGGCCCGCGGGAGAGAGACAGAGAGAGGGAGGGACGGGTAGGAGGGAAGAACCTCAGATAAATACCCAACTTCATCTGGAGGTCAGGAGGACTTGGATCCGGAGGGAGATAACACTGCGCGGTTAACAGACTTTAAAAGTTTCCCTGCGGAGATGGATTGATTTAGTGACCCGAACTGGTTCTGTGCGTAAATTTGGGGAGGGCGAATCTGGAAGCAGCCGCCTGTCTTTGAAAGAAACGATGGAGATCCATAATCTGCGCTCCTTCAGTCCACCCACGAGCGAGCGATCGTCTCCGGGAGGGCTCCATGCGCTTTAACGGGACTTCGCCTCTCTCCGTGTGGAATGCTGTGTTTTGATTCGGACCCGGCTGACACACACGCCCCTGTAACAGCTAGAACATGAGGAGCCGTGGTGGGTTTCGAAGCTCGGCCGGACTGTCAGCGGTGCGCTCCTGCCTGCTGCTGCTCTTCATCCACATGAGCGCTCCGGCGGAGGCGCGGCGGGTGCGCGGCGGCCGCGCTCAGACCCGGCGGGTCCAGCAGCAGGAGCAGCAGCAGCAGCAGACTCCGGAGCAGCAGCGGGTGGAAGGGCCGGAGAGCTTCCCTCTGGACTTCACAGCCGTGGAGAGCAACATGGACAACTTCATGGTGCAGGTTAAGAACCTGGCGCAGTCGCTGTACCCCTGCTCTGCGCAAAAGCTGGATCAAGACATGAAGCTGCACCTCTTGAGTAATTTCTCGGTGACCTGCAACGACGGTTCATCGTCGGGGTGAGTGCACTGCTGGAGGTTATGTTTTAAGAGCCAAGCGCCCAGTCTACGGTCGGGCTCCCCTGGCTGCCCCCTCATTCCCCTGTCACTCCGGATGTGACCAAAATGGATCAAAGGAACAGATCAGAGAGAGCAAAGAGACCATGACTGACCTTTATCCCCCATGTGACCAAGTTTTAAATTCTTCTCATTCACCCGGACCACAACCAACCCAGGGCTAGATTTAAGTAGAACAAAATATATACAATTTGTGACACTACAACAACAGAGTGTATTTCATAATGATTTTATGTGACGGACCAACACAATGTAACTTCTTTTTCGAGATTAAATCAGACACAGACAGACTTAGGTGACTTCTAAAGGCCTCGTTGGATTTCATGTAGGGGGATCAGAATGAAGGAGGCTGAAAACAAATACACACCAAACTTTTACAGTATTATCTCTTTGTAAATCATTTCCCAAATGCACAGCATTGTGCATTGTGCTTATCACAACAATCCCTCCAAAAGTATATATTAATGCCTCGGTTTGCTAGTAATAATAACCCATAAATATGTGACCAAATGTATTCCAAATAACCAGGACAAAAAATGTCCTCACTTTTGTGGATCATTTTTGTTTTCATGGATCAGTCATTTGTGGTCTTACAGAGTCTCTTCAATACAGTACATGTTGTAATGATGACGACACAACTTTAGCTCCAGAGCTCACAGAAATGTTATTGTTCAAAAGTAAAAAGATACTATTAACACTGCAGTCCTTGTTAACGAGTGTGGACGGCTCCAGAGTATCAGTCCTCACAGGGCGCATGGAGACACACACTGTCTCAATGCACTGTGGAGGAGAGTAATTAAAGAGAACCTGCTGTGGATCAGGTGGCTGCATCTTTGTGCACAATCACTTTCCTACCTGATCTGACATTCTTGTTCAGGTTCTACATCAAGGAGTCCAAAGGCAGCAGGAGGTGGCTTCTGTTCCTGGAAGGTGAGGATGAGCCGAAGGATGAAAGTCAGCCTGATGTCGGTCTGTGAAGCTGGTGATGAGCTCAGTGTGTGTGTGTCTGTGTGTGTTTGGTGAAGGTGGGTGGTACTGCTTCAACAAACAGACCTGCAGCAGCAGATATGAGACCATGAGGAATCTGATGAGCTCCACCAAGTGGCCACAGAGCAGAAGAGGTACGAGTCCGTCGCTGCGTCAGTGCATGACCCCGTGCGTCTTGCTTCACACGCTCACGCAGCTTTTCCCGTCACCAGAGGAAAGGAAAGAAATGTCTCCTGAATGGTCGGGATTCATCGTGGAAGCGTTTGCATTTCCTTTTTGCGTTTGAGTTGATCCCTGAAAGCCAAACTCTCACTGAATTCCTTCTTAATTCCCACCAGGGATTCTGTCGAAATCTTCAACGCCTGCATGTGTTCAAAGGCCAAAGCGGGGAAAAGTTATTGGCTTACGTACTTCGATCAAAAACATGTCCATTATATCCACAAAGACACAAATAATTATCCAGACTTGTGCCGACAGTGATCCTCCCATTCATCCGCTTTCTGTCTTCACAGGAACAGGAATTCTGTCTCCAGATCCAGAGGAAAACCCTCACTGGTGGAACGCCAACATGGTGTAAGAGTTTGTCTTTATGTTTCCTCCTTCTTCCCATTTTGAATCGGAAGAGAAAACTATTATTACTTTAATTACTAAAGAGTTAAATTTACTGAAGATGTAAAAAGCAGTTGGCCAGAGATCAACACCAGACGTTTAGCAGCTCCAATACTGAAAAATCAGATTTATTATTTATTTGTTTTTCATCCAAACCAATTTCAGTCACTAAACATTTCACATCAACCACCTTCATGTACTTTAATGCACCTTGTTTGACTTTAACATAATCCAGATCCGTCTTAAAGGCATATGCTTTTATGCAAGAGAATAATCTTGTAATCCTTTCATCTCCTGCTGGATGTAAAACTGCTTCTTCAGTCCAAGAATATGCAACACAAGTAAAAAAAAACAAAAACTTTTATATGTTATAATTCTTAATAAATAGTCGTCAGAATTGGAATCAGACTCAAAATTGCAACTTGTCCGGGAGAAGACCGATTATTTCATCCAAAAAATAGTTTTTTGGGGTTTTTTTGCACGTGTTTTGTCCTGACAACTTTGGCAAACAATATGGTGGATCGTGTTGCATTTACTTTGGTAGAGCAGATTGTTAAGGTAGCAAAGAACACAGCTGCAGCTGTTATAAAGAAACAACAGCGACAAAGGGAGGAGTGTACTTTCAACAATTTATCCAACGCCAGCATTCAATAACAAAACTTGGCCCATCGTTTGCACTTATTAGCACATTCTCCTGTTTATTGTCCGACAGTCAGATTGCACTATAACTGAACATTTGTCAGCATCAGCAAACTGATGACCTTTAAATCCAGATGTTTTGCCCTAACAAGAGTTTTATTTGCCGTTTCCTGCAGTTTTATTCCTTATTGCTCCAGCGACGTGTGGAGTGGAGTCACGCCAAAGACCGAGCACAGTAAGACCCTGTAAATTAGATCAGTCACAATTTTCTGAGGTGCACGTTTCCCCGCAGCTCCCATTTGTGGGTTTTTTTTGGAAGCCGCAACAAGAAAGACAAAAAAAAAGATAGATCTGATTGTTTTTATCCATTTCAGAGAGCGGGGTGTTTGTAGATCTGTGAGACGGGATTCTTATGAGGCACAAATCTGGGAAAGGATACTTCTGTTACTTTGTGGAAATTGGAAACATGAACTCTCCAGTATTTTGGCCTTTATTGCCCAGATTGGAACTATTTTCTCATTAAAGGGGATATGAAAGTCCTTTTAAAGGCTGCCAAAAAAAGCACCAGAGTGACTTTTAGAACATAAGATACAAAAATCATCTGATCTGGTGAAAGAAGCTTGAACTTTTTGGGCACAACTCCTGTGAAAGTCTTCGAGAAGGAAGCCGACCACCCACTGATTAATGCCATCCATCCCTGGAGACCGGCTGCTGTGAAGCGCAGCCGCATCGTGCAGCGGAGATGTTTGTATTTTACACGAGCTTACAAACTCTGTTCGGGGTCAAGACGATGACGGATGCAGATAAATAACAAGCCGAAGCGGAAATCTGTCTCAGAGTTGTTGGAAGCAAGGGTGGCGTCATGTCTTAACGTTTTAATAAGATTTCAACTTGAAGCAGAAAGTCCAGAATGAAATCAAAGAAGCGTCTACAAACAAACATGAAGGACTGGACCCAGTTGAGGATTTAAAAGGGATCTACATCTTGGCAATCCAACATGGTTTGATTTAATCATTAAAAAGAACAAGGGGGAGGAAACTCTTTTACAGAAAAGGCATGCAAAGCTTTCTGGATGAATATCTGTGAAGAAATCAGGATGCCAAAGCTGCCAAAAAGGTGCATTTTATCAGCATTAAATTACCAGTTTAGGTCAGAAGTTCACATGAACTCATCACAGTCCTGAATGTCGTCGTTTTTGAGTTTTCCAAGATTTATTTTACAAATGAACAACGACTTGGTGAACTAGTTTGAATTACTCGTTGACTTTCTGTACTCCACACATGCTCAAAATGTACACACACACCTCCATTGGCAAGTCATCAGCCGTCAATCTTCTGACATAACTCAAAGTTTGGAGCACCTCTCTGAACTTTCAGCCTCACCAGGTTAAACGTCTCCAGGATGAAGGAAACTGAGCAGAAGCTGCCATCTTTAAGCAGAGCTGAAGGTTGCAGCTTAACTCATGGAGAACCCACATTATCTCTTGAAAGATTCTTTGCAATCATGTGAGACAGTGACTCTGTTGTTTGGCCATAGTGATAAAAGGCACAGCTGGGAGAAGCTTTCAACCTAAGCATGGTGGTGGCGGTGTCATGCTGAGGTTCTGTCTCTCCTTCGGTGGTATTGGTGGATTTCGCAAAGTGGGTGAAATCATGAGAACTACTTTCAAATACTTGTGCAGCTATTTGGTTTATGCTTGGACACAGTTGTGTGTTGTAACTGGACATCGACCCCGACCTCACGTCAAACCTGCTTTTGAAATGAATAATTTAGTCTAATGCCGAACTTTCACCTCCACCCGTTTTAAAGATTTCACAACTACGCCTTAAAGCATGAGTACATGGATAAAACCAACACAAACTCCACCAATTCTGCCAAGAAGAACAAACATCCAGCTGTTGTTGATGGCTGGGGAAAGGCTGTAGTTACTATGTAACTAAATATTAGTGAGGGAGTGTATATGTAAAATTGTGGCTCATGTTGATACTAAATGAATTGTGGAAAACTTGAGCCTAAGTAATGAGCACCAAGAAACTTTCTGCTTTTTTCTCTATTGTGCAATAGGCAGTGAGTACCTTCTTTAAAGGAGCAGGATTATGTCAAATATTTTGAGTTGTAAATCACATTACAATGTTAGTTCCTAATCAAAAACATACCTGGAGTGTCCCGTGCATGTTTGAGGAATCCTTTAATCTCCCATGACAACAAGTCAGGATGCATAAACGCATCCTGACTTGATGCATTTATGCACCACTTATTTCCACAAAATTCCTCCTTGGAGCCTCACAGAGCGCCTCTCCCCCATCCAGTTCCTCCAGACTAGTGGCAGCAGCAATTAGCAAACACCTGGAGGAAATGTGCAACTGCTGAGCTCATCATATGAACTACAGCTCAGTACAACGCCTCTTAAAAACAGTTGTTAAAGCCCTAATGCAGGAGCACTGATGTGATGAAATCGGGGTGTCGGAAAGAGCAGGAGCTTCTTAAAGAGACAGAGGCCCAATTTCAAGGTGTCACATTGCAAATTAAAATTTCTTTTAAGACATGCTTGCTATATGAAGGTGACATATTTACTTGATTGTGCTATGAAGTGATACAAGGTCCCTGGAAAATACATAAACCTAGTCAGTAAAGTCAGTAAATGAATAATTACCTTGTATCCATATGTTCTCAGGTGATTATGCCTTCATGGGCTCTCTGATTATCAAGGAGGTGGTGAAGGAGCTGCTGACTAAAGGTCTGGACAAAGCCAAGGTTCTGCTCCTGGCAGGCAGCAGGTCAGTTCACCGGAGGCCTGTTTTGTTATTTTTCCTCCACGCTGCAGTTTCTCCCTCTGAGCATTCTCTCTGGGTGTCACCAGTGCGGGCGGCACCGGCGTTCTGCTGAACGTGGACGGCGTCGCCGAGCAGCTGCAGGCGGCGGGCCACAGGGGGGTGCGGGTCAGGGGGCTGGTCGACTCTGGGTGGTTCCTGGACAACAAACAGTACAAAACCACCGACTGCCTGGACACCGTCAGCTGCGCCCCCACTGAGGCCATAAAGACAGGCGTCAGGTCAGCGATGGAGTTGTAGCAGACAGGAAATGGCGACGCCTCAAAGCGGTGGTAACTTTGTGTGTTTTTGCAGGTACTGGGGTGGACTAGTACCAGAGAGCTGCAGACAGGCTCACGTAGGAGAGGAGTGGAGCTGCTTCTTTGGATATAAAGTCTATCCGACGTTGAAAAGTGAGTCACAGCACAAACCCCGAGCCTCTCCGTAAAACACAGAGCGGGAGTCTGACCCGTGGTCCGTACCGCGCAGGCCCGGTGTTCGTAGTCCAGTGGCTGTTTGACGAGGCTCAGCTGACCGTCGACAACATCCACCTGACCGGGCAGCCCCTTCACGAGGCCCAGTGGAGGTACATCCAGAACCTGGGTCAGGAGCTGAGGAGCACGCTGCGAGACATACCGTAAGAGCTGCAAACACGCCGCACAGGCAGGAACTAGACAAATAAGGAGATGGTTTCTAACAGGCTGCTGTGTTTGTGATTGGCAGAGCCATGTTTGCTCCAGCCTGTCTGTCACATGAACTCATCACCAGGACGTAAGTAAGAACCTCATGTCTTCATTTTCATCATTCCACCCTTTTTGAGCAACGTAACTATTATTTTAGTAATCAATTATTATGACAATGAATCGAAAAAATAAAGGGCTACAGATTTTTCTTTTAATCACTTAAGCCTATTTTATGAAATATTAGGAATACATTAAAAGATGCAAATAAATAATTTAAGTTTTTTAATATGAAAATAAACATTTTATTGCCTAAAATGCAGTAAAAGTGAGTTTGAACTGAGTGAAGCTAAAACTGTAACACTAGAGGGTTAAACATATTTACAGACAAAGTTGTTTTTATCTTAAATGTAGTATGTATAGATATTTTATACAGTTTTGGATTAATTACAGATGTTAATATGTTGTTCTTTCAGCAAATGGCATTTATTTTGAGTGTATACTCTGATAATTAATCGATTACTAAATTAGTTGACGATTATTTCAACAATCGATTAATCACGATTAATCGTTTCAGCCTTAATGCAAATGCTAGCACTGGCAGCAGCCAGGCCTTTAGCATGATGCTGCCACCACCATGCTTGACAGTCAGTCTTCTTTGGCATGAAGAGCTCACTTGCTTTCCTCCAAGCATTTTTCTCGCCACTGCAGACAACCTACGACTCAACCTGACTAGGCTGGGAGAGGGGGTGCAATTGTTGATTTGCTCTCTAAGGGGGGCTAGTTCTCCTAAACATTGAAAACTCCTGGTTTAAATCTTTTCTTTTGTCTCGCGCAGGTACTGGACGGACATTCAGGTGAAAGGCACGTCCCTGCCCAGAGCGCTCCACTGCTGGGACCGCAACCTCCAGAGCACCATGCACCTCAACAGCAGCCACAGCCTTAAGAAGCACCGGACCCCCCCGTCCAGGGGATGCCCCCTTCATCTGATGGACAGCTGCCCCTGGCCGCACTGCAACCCGTCCTGCCCGACCGTCAGAGACCAGCTGACGGGACAGGAGATGAGCGTGGTTCAGTTCCTGAAGCACATGGGCTTCGACGTGCAGAAGATGGCCCAGCAGCAGGGAATGGACGCCAAGAGGCTACTGGGCATGCTCAGTAACGGAAGCTGAGCTGCTTGGTCGTAGCTAAACGAGCGCAGTTGAAGTTGTTGGAGGCCAGTCTTTCCAAGCACATGGATGAAATAAGAGGGGAAAAAAGGAACCTCTTCTTGCGTTGATGTCTTGGTGACAAACTGAACAATGTGAACAGTCACAAGTGCCTTGTTTATTGTGAAGACGTGTAAGTCGTGTACAACCAAACCAGAAAGTTTGAGCTGTTGGAAATCTTCATATAGGATCAGCATAGATATGCTCCAACTCAGAGGAGGCGGGTACAGCGAGTATAGCACAGGAGCGTCTCAATGTAAAGTTAATTTATTTTCTTAACCCAAAGAATGAAACTCACTCCACACATTCGTCAATCAGTGATAGATTTCAAGTGCTTCCTTCTTTCCCGTTTCCTTTTGCATGAATTACTGCATCAATGCGGCGCAGCATGGAGGAGGTTCTAATGGAGGGTCAGGTTGCTTTGATAACGGCCTTTAGGGCCATTCATCTTCATCTTGACATTATATAGATTCTCTATGAGGTTAAAGGTCAGCGGAGTTTGCTGACCAAGTCCTGCTGGAAAATGAAATCAGCGTCACCATAAAGATTGAGCAGAAGGAAGCATGAAATGCCCTAAGACTTCCTGGCAGAGGCCACATCGACTCTTGACTTCAGCAAGGTTTCTGCAGGTTTCACCAAATCAAAATTAAGACTTTTTAAGACCACTTTGACTTAAATGTAAGACCTGTATCATGACAGAAAAAATAAATTGTATGTGTTTGCAACAGAAGTGAGCCAATGGGTAAAATGAACTTCGTACAGCCAACTGGTGATAAATTTGCACTGAGCCATGCTGGACGTTAAAAAGTTAGCTAGCTTTAGCAGCTAGTTAGCGCTAGCTGCAACCACCTTGAGTCACAGAACCCAGTGACCATGTCTGCAAGCAATTCAGCTTTGCGTAACAGTAAACTCCTGAGAAAAAAGAAAACTATGCAGAACAAACAGTCCTTTCACGACAAACTTTAAGACCTCTAATGTGTTTGAGACCAACTTATTATTTTTTTCAATTAATTTGAAAATTTTTATGGCCTTATTTTTATAAACATGAATTTAAGACATTCTGAGGATGAACGGACACTTTGCTTCACAATCCTAACAAGCTGCGCGTTTCTGTTTGTGAACTCTTCTTACTTCCACAGTTTTTCCTTCTGATAAACTTTCCAATCATATGTAAAATAATATATGAAAAGGGTTTTTTTTTTTTTATTGATCTCATGCTTCATTCAAATTTTCAGAGAAATTGATCTTGGGTTTTCATATCTGTGAGCCACAATCAGAAAAACTAACAGAAATGAATGCTTGAAATGTGTCACACTGTGGGATACCAAAACAGAAGATGAGTTTCACTCTTTGAAAAGAAAAAAAAAGCATTTATATTCTTGATTATTTGGGAGACACCAGTATATGCAATAACCTGAACTTCATACCCTCATGTGGAGGTAAAACAACGATGACAGCTGTCTTCACCGGCCTGAGGGGTTCTAATGGGAAACCACCGGACTGGAAACCATTCCCAGTTTGACGTGGACATTCCCAGTATAGAGTGGTCAGGGAACGAGGCGGGCCAGAAATGACACTGATTCCTCTGCTCACTAAATATGCTGCTTTTTCTCCATGTAAAAAATAATTTTATGGGAATTATTTACTAATAAAAACAAAATCTAACTCTGTTCTTGTGCCTACAGTTCACTGTACTATTTATTTTTTATTGTTCAAATCTAGGAAATTTCTATATTAAGTCAACTTTTTATTTGCATGTTTGTAATAAATACTTATGCTTGTGGATCAATTACTGTTTGTTTTGGTTTTTAAAAAAAAAGTATTTTCATAAACTGTATTCTGCTCATCTATTTAAGTAAAAATAAATACAGATACACAGCGATGTAGTAAAATGTAATTTACTTACAAAAGCAGAGTGAAAATTTCACTGAAAAAAAAACAAAAAACTATTTACACCAACACACCCAGAAAACCCAAAGTTTACCAATGACACATTAATGAAATATGTGGATGATGAACAGAAAATAGCTCACAGTTGGTAGAAAAAGTGCTTCTTTAAAAGGAGAGGAAATCTAAATATTTCTGCTTTAAATACAAAATAATCTGGATGTTGCTCAGTTAGCAACACCCAGATCCTCCAGATCCATCCAGATCAAAAAAGTCCTCTGACACATAAGTCTGTCGTGTCTGTATCTTATTCGGAAGTAACGATGTGCAGATAAAGCATCAAGCTTTTTTCTATAAAATGTTTCCTTTGTTTGTCTACCAGTGGTTTCGTACTGCCAGTTTGCTCCATATAAAAAGCTGAATTGATCTTCCGCCACTGCATGAAGTTCATTAAGTCTTTGTCTCAGTTACTAACCCAGCGGCTGAAGATTCCTCAGACAATTGAGGAAGCTCATCTTCCAGAAGCTCAGTGGCCTTAACATCCAGAGTCCTGTGGCGGCGAAAAACAGGAAAAGTGAGTAAAATCAGAGGAGCAACAGGAAGTTCATTTCTGTATTCAGTAGGAGGGACGATAATAATTGTAGGACAAGAGTAATTTATGTAGCTGTGCATAAACTGGTCAATCCCAGCGCATGAGCAGTCAGGAGCTGATAAACCTAGCTGCATTACTATTACTCACAGCTGAATGTGTAACAAGGCTGAACGAACGGTGATGAAAAAATAAGGAAATATTTCTCTCAGATCTTAAAGTGACAGCATCACAACACAGATCCAATGACATGGTAAGATACAAACCTGAAATTAACTTTTTAAAATCTCTTCAAATCTTGTGAAGTATTTAGTTATTGTCATTCTATACTCTGTATCTCAGATCAGAGTTGTTTGCAAAAAGGCCTCAGATTAAATCCACTTGTCCAGATTAATGTTGTGCAGAATTACAGGCCGAAATGAAGAAACACGCTTTCTCTAAAGTCTGTAACAGAGCTGATTCAAACCAGACTTGCAAATAATCCCAGATTATTACACTTCCCATGTTTTTAAGAACAACCAACATTTATCCTGGGAAAACTCTTGAGGTCATTTTCAGTAGGCTTTTATTTTTCTCCCATCCTGTGAAATAATTAGGGACGATTCTAGTAAATTAAATGTTCAGGAATCCATAGTCGAAATGTGCCTAACAGCAGCAACAGCAAATTAATTATTTGGATTCATACAAGCCTGTCGTTCCAGACTGACCTGACTTGTGAGATTTCTCGCTGGGGTCCGTTTGCGCTCATGGATGGACTGAAGCCGAGTAATTAGGAACTTTTTGTCTTCTCCCTCCTGAACAGAGTAATGAAAGAAAACGGGGAGCATGAATGAGTCTGGACCGTTCACTGTCTTTCTAATTAACTGGTCTGAGAACTGAACAGGCAACGCGCTTACATTTTCTATCTGCTCCTGCAGTAAAGCGATGATCTTCCTTTGGCCGTCCACCACCTGACTCTGAAAGTAAATGACTATCCTGGGAAGAAAAAGACAGAAAGTCCCAAACATGCAGAGTGTAATTAGACAACCTGCATAATTACAGCGTGTT
Organism: Brachyrhaphis roseni; assembly: GCA_903066815.1. Taxonomy (NCBI): domain Eukaryota; kingdom Metazoa; phylum Chordata; class Actinopteri; order Cyprinodontiformes; family Poeciliidae; genus Brachyrhaphis; species Brachyrhaphis roseni. Next base: position 50,278 of record CAEFZY010016583.1, read on the forward strand.
AGAAATGTAAGTTTAAACAGTATATTCTGTCCGCCTGCATCATCCTGCTACGGTGTGGTTCTTAAATGCGTGTGTGTGTGAGTGCGATTGTGTGTGAGAACTCACAGAAAGATGGCTGCTCCCACAAATAGGAAAAGGGGATTTTCCACCAAATAGGTGTGAACTTCAGCCAGAAACGCCAATCTGGAGTTATTGTGAACCAGCTCAGCAATCCTTTGTTTCACCGCCTGGATCATGGTTTTGTTCCCAAGGAAAGGACCGCATGACTCTGAGGATGGGAGCCTGCAGACAGAACAAAAAGGCAAAAAGTGCAATGACTACATGTTTCTATTTTTCTGCATATTACCGTTACCACAGGAACAAAAGTCTGTTTTGAGATTGTTGTTTTACAAAGGTTGATTTGACTAAAAGTCATCGGATTGATACCTCAATCATTGTTGCTTAGAGTTTGTCACAATTTTTATGTTTTCTTTTTGTTTATTTTCTTGCATTTTTGTAGATTGTCCAAAAATATCCTTCCTTCAATCTCAGATTTTCTTTGCTATCACTTTTGTGCTTGTGACATGTTGCTCCATCTCTATGGGAAATCCATGATCCATCACCAAATTGCTCCTGAATTGTTGGACAAAGTTGCTCTAGTTCCATTTTTGATTTGGGGCATTTATTTTATTAATTTATTTTTTATTTTTTTTAGGAATCCTCTTTAGGACCCTTGCTGGATTTCCTTGACAACCCTTTCTTCAAGGCAACTGGACCTCTCTCCTTAAGGTTTTAAATAATGGCTGATTATGGTAAAACTTTACTAGCACCAGCTCTTATATCCAAGTAGAAGAATTTTAGCAATTTTAAAGCAAATATTTTTCTCCTTTAATTGAGGACTAACCTTACAAACATTGAAGTGCTGCTCAGAGGTCATTTTGTGGCAACTACTTGCTTTATATATGATTTCCACACCTGGAAGTTTTAATAAAATCAGTAGGAACTGTAATGTTAGTCCCTATTCTGTGCTTCATTGGTGAGCGCCGATAGATAATACGGTGTGCGTCGTCAGCGGCAATAAAGACGGCTGCATCTCGAGTCGTGTCACGGTACCTCCACATGGTGTATGTGACGCACACGGAGGCACCGAGGAAGGAGGGGAAGCACAGGAGGGTGAGGAAGATGGTGGTCATCTGGCTGACTCTGTACGCCCTGCGGGGGGCCTGACAGTTCATCATCACACTGCTCTGTGGGAAGGAAAGACACAAATGCAGATGATCAGAGGGGTCAGAGGTCACCTGGAAAAACTGAGAGCTGAATGTGTGAGAAGCGTGGATGTTGTGCAATACAGGGCTGCAACTAATGACTGTGTTAGTAATCTATAAGTCTACTATTCTGACGATTAATCGATAACTAAATCAAGTTGATGGTTATTTCAACAATCCATTAATCACGATTAATTGTTTCAGCCCCAGAGTCATACCAAACAAATGTGAAAAGTCAAAACGGTCTAATTGAGTAGAGTTTAATACCTTCTTAATGTAGAAGAGCAGCAGCAGTTTGAGGATCTGCACAGCAGGCAGGAGAGGAGAGAAGAGAAGACCCAACCTGGAGAGAAGAAAACGGACCACAGTCACCACCATCACAGCACCCTGTGTGTGTGTTTAGACATGTGTATGCTAGCAACACGGTCGGTACCAGGCTAACGTCTGTCCATAGATGAGGTCCAGGACATTCTTGGCGATTTCAAACCCCGGTCTTCTGTTTCGCTTGAGCACTTTGTCAGAGAATAACCTGCAGAGAAGCAAAGAGAGTCGTTGCTAATGTAAAGTTAGCAAATGCCACCGCAGCACTGAAAACTGCCACTAAGTTAAGCTGCTTATTCTATTTTTGGCTTCAGTTTGTCCTAATTAAAACAACAAATGCAACAGACAACATTATTATGGTGATCTAAATATAATTAATATTATATTTAGCGCTTCAGCTAACTATTTGTTTTAGTTATCGATCATCTATTCTAATAAACAAATTGCCACATTCTTCAGCTTTTTCATCTAAGCCTTTTTATGCAATATTAGACATAAACTAATAATTAAAAAAAAAAAAGAAAAAGAAACATTAATTGCCCAGAATGCAAGAATGTACTATTTATTTCAGGCATGCTTGATCATTTGTATCAAAGGATTCTGGTAACAATGATGTACCATCATATTGTGATCAACAGTTAGTTAATTTTCTTTATTTTATTTTTTACATATCTGGCCACATGAATCTGGTTAGCTTCATGTGCTAAACAGCTCATGTCGCTCTACAATTTTAGAAACTGGCGATGCTCTCCTAATTGATAGATGAACTTTCTTAAATCACGGTTTCTTCTGGCAGGTTGTGTTAATAAAATATTAACTGGCTCGTATGACCTTCAGCCTTTTGGTTGATTTGCAGCCCGGCACCAGCATTAAGGAGGAGAACGCCTCCACCCTCCAAGGGTGCTTATTGCAACTCCACTAAAATATTCAGCAGGAGGTTTTTGGATTTTAAAGGTTGCTGGAATCTGGTATGCTTTAAAAAGCAGCATGAAGAAAATTCAGCTGTTAACAATCAACCCACCTCCAAAGCAGCTCTCCAAACAGGGTATCCAGCAGAGTAAAGATGAAGTCCATGATTAGGAAGCGATAAAGCTCCTGACCAACAAAACTCTCCCAGCACTTCAATGTCTACGTAACAGAAATCACGCAGGATAAGCAATGCATTCCTCTGCAAGAACAAACAAAAGGATCGTCCCTCTCCGATAGTTACCTTGTTCTTATTGTCGCTGCCAGCCACCCGTTTCAACCAATGGAAGCAGAGGACTCCGAGCACGCTCACTTTTAATATCAAGTTTCTATAAAACACAGACAACAGACGAATCCAAAGATACCTCATGTTCTCTTAGCACTGAAACAGCTGTGATAGGATTCGGCAAGAATCCCACCGCTCTTACCGACTGAGTGAAACAAACGTGCGCAGAGATGGAGAATCGTACTTCTCCATCCAGGCTGTGAACTGGAACAGGATCGGTAATATCAAGTTGATGAAGGAGACGAGGACAGGCAGCGCCAAGAGGCTGGCTTCTTTTAATAACCCTGGATCATTTTGTGAACTTTCCTGCTGCTTTTTGTAGAGAGGCAGATAAGATGGAGAAAGTTACTACGAGGTATTAGTCTCATTGTCATTCAGACGCATAGATTCAGTTTTATACAACTGTTTACAGATTTGAATTATTAGTTTTGATTACAGGTCATAGCTAATGTGACATTCAGTGTCCATATTTTCACCTTTTGTTACGTTGCAGCTGCCAACGTCAATGCATGTTGAGCGACAGACCAACACAAAGTTGTGGAAGAAGGGAAGGTAAATGACACATGCTTTAGGTGAAATGAGACCAAAATTGGACTTTTTGGCAGCAGGTGTAGTGGCAAACTGGGATTTCACACCATGATGGTGGCAGCATTATGCTGTGGGGATGCTTTTCTTCAGTAGGGACAAGAAAGATGGTCAGAGTTGAGAGGAAGTTGGATGGAGCTAAACATAACATAGAAATATGTAGACTTTTTGTTTGGCTGCCAATTTTGAATAAATCTACCACAGAACTTCGTGTTTTGACCTTTTTTTCTACCACAGACCCACGAAGCATCAAGTGACTATTCGATTACTCTTAAGGTCTCTTTTTGGTTTTTATGGACAAATAGCCACTAAACATGTGAAGCTATAATTGTGATATAATGTCCTGGGCAAAGTCTGGATTTAAATCAAAGTACAGCTTGTAATAAAAACTAATAGTTTGAGTTCTTCTGGAAGGAAGAATAACCTCTTTCTAGATGACAAAGATGATAGAGATAAACACCAAAACAGTTCCCACTGTAACTGTAGTGAAAGATTATCTACAAATTATCAATTTAGACTCTCCAGATTTTTGTTTATAACTACAAAACCAAGTTTTATCGACTTGACAATTATGCTCCATTTTGTGTTTGTCATATAAAATCTTAATAAAACACACACAAAATATGAAAGTTAACTACTGTATGTCAGGCTAATTCAATTGCCAAAATATTTAAATATATTCTTCAAGAAACCACTCGGGGGGCAGTATCAATCATTGGTTTGTGTGACTGATTTGCCTACATAACAGAAGTGGCACAGTGAAACAAAACATCCCGTGTGCACAAAAAAAAATTAAAAATAGCAAATCCACTCAACCTTACTTGTTTGAGCATATAATCTGAGAAGAAGTAAATCCCGACCACGCATCCAGCAGTAGCTCCAATGCAGAGTGTCCAACCCAGGCCATGAATCATCAGTCTGATCAACTTGTGTAAGATTGTACTCCCGATGCGCCTGTGACGTGCTTCTCCCAGCAGCTCCTACAGGGAGACAAAGTTGGGAGTGGTGAAATATTAACATCCAAAACAAAGCAAGAAAAGGAAACGATGACGGCGACCGAAGAAGAATGTGTCAGATCATCACACTCCTGTCGACCCTTTAAATGACAGCGTAGGAAGGGAGGACGGAGAAGGAGGTGATTTTATAAACAGAGTGAGTTTGTATGTACCTTGAGCTGGGTGCAGATGTTTTCAGACAGCAGCTTGACCGAGCTTCTCTTGATGACCTTAAAGTCCCAAGAGCAGAAGACCTTCATGGCCAACATGCCATTAGACTTGTCGATCCTGAAGCTCTGACCAAACGACTTTGACATACTTTCGGGAAATAAAATGTAAATATTTAAGTCTCTGTCTTAATTTAAAAGATAAATTCCCAATATTTCATTCAGAAAACCTCACCTGTAAACAAGGATGATGCATGTAATGAAGAAGGACAGTCCGATTGTGAAGAAATATGCAAGCGGCATGTTGTAGCACAGAGACTTTGAGTCACAATTCTTCGAACAGCGCGGCAGTGTGTGGTTACTGTAGTATCCGTAGTACAGCAAGGTGTCAGAGAAGTAGCCCTAAGGCAGAACAAATGTGATTCAGACAGAACCTTTCAAGCTTTATTTTTGCTCTGTGTGATTAAACTAAAAGTAAAGAAATTTGCAGAGAAAAATCTACCTGCAAAAACATGGCTAGGCACATTTCAAAAATAATAATAAAAAAAGGACATAAATGGTTTTATTTATGTACATAAATGGATTTAACTCAAAATGTTTCCACTGGCTCACATAGGAGATTTCTGGTCAACACAGGAAATTTCACACTTTGATGCGATAACCATGCAAAAACGTACCGGTACTTTATTAACTTTTCATGTACCACATCCTCCATAGTGATAACATTTTTAAGTGAAGGAAGATCGAGAGCAAAGTCCAGCAATTTAAAGAAGTAGTGCGAGTAATTACAAATGAGCAGGAAAAACTGTATCAGTCATGGAAAGACCAAAACATCTCCACCACTGATGCAAAGTTATGGATTACTCAACAATCTTCTGCATTAATAAAAACACTGTCTTTATTTTATTTACATATTTTGCATATCTGTAATGCATTGTTTTACCTAAGGTGTCTTATATATTCACCTTTTTTGCAGCAAAGTGGTTTCAGTGTAACCAGGGCTGGTGGTAACAAAACACTCAAACACAATCACTCACATTAAGCATCAATATATTACACTGCTTACATTCAAATCCATTAAGGAAAAAAAAAATAAGCTGACCTCAGTGAAAAGTTTTAGTTAAATTAGCTCAAGAGCCAACGCTGTCGTAAACTAAATATTCACTGATTTGAACGGGAAATGTCAGAGGACTTTGCAGCACTTAAGTACCAAAATATTTTACAAATCCAGCTCCAGTTGTACGTTTTCAACTTATTTTAGGTTTTAAAGAAATGCGGCACCCCGCTGGAGCCTGCTGAATCCTTTCAGACACGTTAAACAAGCCGTCAGTGCTTCAATCCTCAACCGATCTTGCGATATCAATTATGTGTCAGGGTGGAACCTCTGGGAAATAATCACTTTACTTAACAAGGAAGTCTGCGCTGTTGAAATTATTAATAAGTTTGTTAGTTGCAGGTGTGTGGACCTTAGTGAGTCTATACAAGCTAAGTGAAGACCTAATGAAACCTAGCGAACTAATGAAAGGTTTGGTTAATGCTCCTTCGAACTGCTTACCCTTCCGGTGAGGAGCTCCAGTCCAGTGAAGGACGTTCTGTTTTTAAGCCGCTCTGGGGGGTACACCGCCTGCGGAACCACCAAGAACGAACCCAAGAACAGAAAAAGGAACATGTTGAAGAAGAGGAGAGTCTTGAGGAACAGGAAGTAGGAGAGGACCCCGGAGCCAAAGCGCCCGCTGACTCTCTTGAGCGGCATTTGCCACAGCTGCAGGGAGTGCAGGAAGGATAAACAGCTGTACCAGCTGTGCCTCAAGGCCTGAGAGGAGATAGAGAAGAAGAGGCAAGTTAAATCAGTGTTGAGAATTAAGACAGAATACGCGTGCTTGTGGTTTTGTGAGTCAAAGCTCGCAACTGCTTGGGCAGCAGATTAACTGAGCTGGGCTGACAGCAGCACCTACAGGAAACACCCACTGACATCTGATGGCAAACCAAGAGAAATCATTTAAATGGAAAGAATTGACATTTATTCCTGTTTTCAGAGCATTTCTTTATACACTATGTGTAGAAGGTACATTTTTGGAAAGGTTGAAGAATATTTTTAAAATGAATTATCCATCGTCTCACCTCCTGGGTTTTATCTTCCCTTCACCTGTTAACATTGACAATGCTATGCTGTAACTCTTATCTTTAACAGAAAAATCTCCTAAGTGCTCCAATTCTGATGTAGTTTACTGATAAAACCCGAGTAGTAAGTTGTCCAGTATTTTATACATAGCAGACTATGCAGGAATTTACAATTATTCAGCATGTTGGTTGCCTGTGTACTGGATATCGGCCTTGATTTTCCCTTTTGCTATTGTTATCAAATGCAGAATTAATAGTAATGCATAAAAATGCCAAGAAAACTAAATCAATAAAGAGTCGCCTTTTCATGCTGATAATTTTTTATTTGAAAACAATCGTAACAAACAAATGAGGTTGCTGGAGCGCAGCAACTCATTTCATGACCTGATAGCGAGAGCCGTGCTTTCGCCACTGAACATTCAAAGTGAATCTTCCGCTGTAGGAGTGAACAACACAGTTTCTGCAGCAGCATCTTGCACCAACACACACTCTTATTAGGCCACGTAAAGCACACACTGTTAAGCAAGCAGTTTAGAATATAAATTATGGATATATCAATAGTGTGCATTACTAATATGAGCATCTTCGTATAGAGGGGTTGAGCTGTGAAAGTTTGTTGCTGAAAATAAGTCTTTGGCTGGCGTGCAAAACACTACATGTAATGGAAATAACTATTTCACACCCACCACCCATCATTCTTCAGAATGGACAAGAAACTAGCCAGGCATAGTGGGAAGAAGTGCAACAGTACAATGACCCCCAAACACAGTCAGAGCTATGATGAAATAATATCTTAATGCATGCTCGTGTGTTAAAACAGTCCAGTCAAAGACCAGGTTAAATTCCGAATGAATGAGAATCTTTGGAAAGAGACAAAAGCTGAAGCTCATGTGTGTGCTCCGTCCATTTTGAGTTTGATTCATTTTGCAAAGACGAATGGGCAAAAATGCTAGTGTCTAGAAGGACAAAGATGGCAGAAACACTCACTAGTTACACACACACACACACCCCTACACAAATAAATTGGAGGGAAATGTACCCTAAATTTTTCAGACCATTTCCTTTTCATAAGTGCAAATTACTTTCGGTTGGTCTGCCAAGTAAAAATCCAGAGGAATATAGTGAAGTTTGTCGAAGTAAATTGAAAAAATGTGAAGTAAAATTTGTATGAATACGTTTGCAAGGTGCTGTATGTATGTCACCATGTATACAATGAGGTTATATCTAAAAAAAAATGAGGGGAGAAACAATTTAACAATTTTAATTTTAATAAGGTTACTTACTAAAATGATGTGAAATTTCAGATAACTGCAACAGTGAAGATTACAGCTGGAACTTGTTTGGTTAGTCAGTTCCAACGTCAACCTCCTGATGAGAGACAGAAGTGAAAATTATACAGATTAAACAGCAAGATAATGGAGCAATAAAAGCAAACACAATAATAATAATAATGTACCTCAGGACTTTTTTCTCAGACAAATTCAGAGGCATTCCTTTGAGCATCCTCACTCGGTCAACCACCAACAAGTCCTGCAGGTTTTTGACCAATCGCTCCTGCGTCTTCTCTGCGACACATCCAGCAGGGCAGTTTTACAGGTTATGCTTTATTTCTGGCAAACGGTTTAATCAGCGGAGACGTTTCTGCACCTGCTGAGTCTGTAGTGTCCACCTCCACGCCGTAGCCTCGTATGCTGGGTCTGGCGGAGCGAGAGAAGTCTTTGATGGATGCTCTTTTCTGCGTGCGTGACCGAAGCTCAGTGGTCCTGTTGTAGTACTGAGAGATAATGGCTCCTCGGCTGCGGCCTGGAGGATGAAAATGATCCGGTTCTTCAGCGTGTGGTACAATTCATCATCGTGTTTCAACCAAAGTCATCTCACATTTGCAACAATATAAAAAAAATTAAAAATCATTCTGGTCTGCCCTGTGATAAATTTTCATTTGGTTCACACATTTCTAGAGATGCTTATGTAAGTAGAAAGGGAAGCAACAGTGTCAACCAAGAATGTCTGACTTCTCCCATGTGTTAAATTAAGCTTGTCTTGCTCCTCCAGAGGGACAGTGAGCCGTTTCCATGACAGCCCAGAGAAATCTCCCCCATAACTCTGGGGCTATTCAAAGTCCATTTCCCATTGGTGCATGTCAGAAAGATGAAGATGTCTCCAGTGAAACACCCAGAGCTCAAACCGCCTCAGCCGAGTTGCTCTGATATGGAGGAACAACATATTGACGGTGCCACTCAAAACGTTAGATTATTGTTAAAACATTCATTTATCTTAGTAACTATATTCTATAAGTGAAACATTTCATAGATGAACTGCACAGACTGACGTTATCAAACCTTTATGATGATTTTCAGCGTACAGATCATGAAAAAAACATATTTAGGATACATGTAGAATATTAAGTTAGACCAACAAAAAATAAACAATAATACACCAACGTGAACTTAATAAAAAGATGTTCTTGAATGTCATGAGACGACTGAGCTCCAAAACTCAAGTCAAACTCCTATTTTCTTCTATTTTTCAATCCAGATAGTAAAACGTATCATTTTTATGTCAAGATGCAAATCACTTCTCAGTTATATTTGATCAGGCCAATAAAAAAATATATATTTTTGATACAGAAATGTCTTCTTGCTGTGCTCAATAACTCAATAGCTGTCCGAGGCTCCTTTTACAGGAATCCTTGAATCAATATGGCACATAAGGTTGCTTTGACTTTGAATAACAATGGTCAAGATGATCAGAAATATAAGTTTAATAAATCTATTTTTCGTATTCTAAGGTTAACTCCTTGAATTGAATTACTGAAACTGGAATGTATTATCAATTACAGTACTTAGATGAGGCTGTAGAATCCACATAAAAAAAAAAGTCAGAGGAACCAAACCAAATGATCACAAGATAAATTGTAACATGTGACACAATGAGATCATTTTGTTGGTTTTAGACACAAACCAAACCATATCTATCAAACCATCTCTGAAAACATGCTGCACCATCTGACCTTCCTCAGATAGGAAGGCAAACTGCTTCCTCTTGAAACTCTGCTCAATTGCAACACATCCATTCTTTTCTTAAATGTATGTCTTGTGGCACCAGCGATGCCAGCTTGAGTGCTTATAGTGAATTAAATAAATAAGTGAGAAGAAACTCTTATCACTGTCTGGGTTGGGCAATACAAAGCACTTCTTAATGTATGTTTACAAACAACAGCCACATACAATTAAAAAAAACAAAAACACAAACACACAGCCATTACATCTTTATCAGGTTTCACCATACTGAGGCTGGGTGTGGTGGTGGCACACAACAACACTGTCTTACAACATTTAAATGCTGTTGAGGAGACACATTTTCAGAAAAGTTATTTACAATCAGGGATGTGAGAACAGTCTCTTCTCAGAGGAACTAAAAATCTCCCGCCGTTCCAAACTTATTTAACCAGTACTGACCAATAGTGCGGCTCGGCATGGAGGAGAGGATCTTCAGGGTGGCTGAAGACCAGTGATCCTTGAGGAGAGACTCCGTTTGACTTTCATTGTCCTCTTCTCCAATTTCATCACTTCCCATCCTCCATCCCCGATTCTCAGGGGGTGACAAATACGCCACATTGTCTGTCAGAGGAGACACACGCATGCACACAATGAAGGTACTGCTACGCAACGCTGAGAAAAGAAGACTTTTGATTTTAAAAGAGCAAATATATCAAATAATATTAGTCAGCATGAAGAAGTCTGTTAGGGGAAATGCACGAAAGATTGCTTTTATTATGTGCAAAAACAACTTTTTTTTCCTGAAATATATTGAATGGATGTGTGGATGCTTTTTGGTGACAGAAAGCGGATGGGTTTAAGGTTCCTCTGTCAGCTACAAACATCATCCGTGCAGAAAACATGGATGATGTTCAGTGGTGGAGGACACATTTCTGCTCACCCACCAAAATCAATCTCTGCTGAAAAATATTTTCTTTTAATACTGTGAAACAATAAGAATCTTAGATTTGAAGCGTCAGGCGCGTCCGGTTTACATTCAAAGTCTATGTGGAGCGTCGGACGTGTCAAACGCTCCAAACAGATTAAATGGCGCCGTGCTAGACGCTTGAAACACACCGTGACGGCCCTCGACGCGCCGCCACATTGACTTTGAATGTAAACGAGATGGGCCTGACGCTACATAAAGCTGAAGGTTACGGCAGACTGACTGAGCAGGAAGTCAACAGATGGACAACTTGGGCCACTGCAGTCGCTGGGGGCATTATGTGTATAAGGTGAGAAAACACTAATTAATAATTGATTATTTTTCCTCTGTAAGCACAAATTTTCTACCTATATGGGAAAATCCCACTGAATCCACCAGATGTTCCTCCTGGGTCTCAATTTTTTCTGTATCTGAGGTAAACCGGCCAAATGAAGGAGAGAACACTTGACTACTTCTGTTTGTTTACTTCCCTCCCATCAATCACATGTGTAGCATTAGCTTGAAGTGATTGAAAATTATTTTCCTCTACTATTCCTCTAGGTTGGCCACTGTTCTACGCTCTGATGCATAAGTTTGGTGTTCTAAGCAAAAGGCCATTACGCTAAAGCAGCTTCAGTTGTTTTCTCAGTTCTCTAGTCTTCATTTTTTATCAGGTTTTTGCATATTTCTCAATTGGTTGCAAGTACAGCAACCTATACTTGCATTCCCTTTAATTTCCTTCTCATTTTGCATGAATAAACTCTAATGGAGTACCTCGCCCCTCGTCTTCTGGATTCCCCTGCAGATGCTGCAGCTCGATGGCATCAGACAGATCCTCGTTCTGACTCTGTTCTGTAATCAGCTGGCTGAACGAATTATGAACCACTTCCTCGTCTGCTGGGCTTCTACCAGAGGAACACATGGATTAAAAGTGAAATACAGTGAGTTAAGCACAGGCTAGATGTTTCAGTACACATTGGTGGGTCCTTTGAAAACAGGAAGGAAGTAAAAATACTGCAGATAAAATACAACAAATCAGAAACCCCATGGGTGGAAAACGCAATGATTACAGTACTGAGTGTTTATGTGGTCCTTCTTCTATATGTACTGTAAACAGGGCCATCTGTTGTTCCATTTGTTAATAAAAGTCCATTTCCATTGAAGTCTATTGTTTTTTTCTCTATACAGAGACCCCAAGAAGGAAACGCATTCAAGTATGTTGTCAAAACAGCATTTCTTCCAGAAATGGACAATCAACTAGATGTTAACAACAGATCACCAGGAGAGAGTTCAATATGTCCCTCCTCTACATTTCGTCTTTTCTTTTCTTTCTCCCAGGCGTTTTTGTTGAGACACAGTCAATCAGCAGACAGCGTGAATGAACAAGACCCAACATGAGAAACCAAAGGGGAACAGAAAAAAAGACACTCGACGGCAAAATGACTAAAAAGAACAATGATTAGGCTTACTCCAGTCCAGCTTCCACTTCGGGGTGACTCAGGTCAAAGTTGACATTGTGAGCCATTCTTCTTCTCTCACCCCCTCAATCTCAAGAGTGGTCACACCCTCACTTGACCGGACCCCCACTCCACTCTCAGCATGGGGTTCAGTTTTTCCTAACCTGTAGGAGGAGGAAAAATGTTAGAGGAGGATGTGTGCTTGAAGTATGTTGGAGCAAAAGGGAAAAAAAATGCCAACAGTCTTCTCTTCTCTCCAGTGCTTCGGTCGTGTCTCAGCTTGTCCTCAACTGGTTTTAGCAACACAAAAACAAACAGGAAAGACTGACTTCACATCAACCACATTTGGTGTCTCTACATCTTTGTGGAACAGAAGTAACAAAAGTAAATGTGCAACCACTTAAAGTAAGTAGATATTGGTTTAAAACTGTAAATATCTTGTTTTTTTGTTTTGATAATGACTCATGTTTCTGTCTTGTCATGATGGACTACGTCACTTTGTCCAGACTGATAATGGATCTATTGTGGCTGAGAACAGCAGTCACCACCACAGAAGTGAATATTTATGAGAGAACGATGACAGCCAACTGGAAAGAGTTTCTTTTGTGGGACATTTGGACAGAATAAGTCGCTCTGCTATAAATCTGGCTTTGTTTAGGTGTTACGGCTCCATTAAAGGTTTCATCAAACATCCAGAGAGAACATGCCCTGTTGCTTAAATCCAACGCAGATGTGAACTTAAGCATTAGTGAGGAATTTACGATTCAAGAAAACTGAGGCCAGACGTGAATTAATGATCAATAAAACCTCCTTACAAGAACCATTATCAAAAGATGCTTTCAAGAAGGAGAAAAAAAAGTGTTAGTACAGACAACAGGCCTAAATAATTGAGGACTAACACTCAACGTTACAATAACTTTTTGGTCTTTATAAAGACTGTTGATGGCAGTTAGTAAGTTGGACGGGATTTTATTTTGGGGAACTGGAGTAAAGGGGGATAGGGCAAATGTATTTCCAAAATAAATAAATACAAATAAAAACAAGATGTAATTTCCCTCCCACTTCACAATCAAAATGCTTTATAATACTAGTTTCTTAGTGTGGAGGAGTTTTGTGAGTCTGGTGTTTAGTTTGAAAACAAATGAAGATCAGAGAGTTCATATCTAGATCTATACTTCAGACACTTCTGTAGCATTTACATTACTTATTACTAATCTGACTTGGTATACTAAGATGTTTCAGACAAAAATTGAGGAAGTAACTTTCCTGTTTTAAACTAATGTTGGCGTGTTCTGATACCAGTTTTTACCAGACCGAGTATTTTGGTTTAGGTACTTTCTGATTCAGAGTCGGAACTTATATTTCACACAATAACTTTTGAAAATATGTATATTTATTTGGAATAGGGTGGTTCTTCTTTTTTAAAAATATGTCATCAACAATATTTTCTTCTGAGACAGAAGAAGTTGTTGATGACATATTCTTAAGAGATTGTGATCAGCAATTTCTTCCAAAGAAATTGTTGATGACACCTTCTTTTTAAGAGGAAGATACTTTTTTAACAAGTCAAAAATAGACCATGACATACAGATTGGTTAGTCTTCAAGTGCACCATCACGTTATTCGTTAATGGATGCCATTTTCGCTAGATTTTAGATCTATATATTTAGCCCAAATCCAAAACGAAATTCAAGTCGGTTCCAAAGAGGAGCTGCGTCTCAACGGCGCGTTTTGCACAGCTGAATGGTTGACGTGTGAGATTGAAAGGTTTCTCAAACATGCATGAATAAATTAAGGCTACACTCCGTGTTGTCTATATATTTTTGATGTGGGAAAAAATATATAGCATAATGTAAAGCTAAATAGAAGGTAATTTTACATAATAGGCCTACTGCCCTTTTAATAAGCCTGCGATGCATACACAGAGAAAGACAAAGGAGTTTGCATGAAAAAGTTGTGTCAAGTTCCACTTTTTCAAAAAAAAAGAATAAGTAGCTTGTTGAGGAAGGAAAGAAAGTCAGGTGCAGATGTTCATTGGGCTGTAACAAGCGCAGAATAAATAAATGTGCATGCAGCTACACCCTGCTCCGCTCCTATCAATCATACATCCCAAGTAAAAACAGAGTTATGCTAATTAATGTACCCTACTTAATGGTTGTCTAATAATAAATACAAGCTTAATTAAAATAATATGTCGGACTCTACTAAACTAAAGCTATTTCATCATACCAACACTGACACCAATTCACACTTGATTTAATCTGTCAATAATTAGCGATTAACACGTAAATACAGAATAGCTAAACTTGGTGCAAATTAAAAACTATAGATATTTGCATCATAATCGTGTGAATTTGCAAAGGTTCTTTTTTTCTCTAAAGAAGACAGCGAGTTTTGATTTCTTATGTCTTTATTTTGTGAAAACCACATTAGAAGAGTATAAATCTCCTCCATAAATCTGGAGATTTATTATTCTGTTTCACATGTAACATGTGTGTTTTATTTCCTTTGATTACTGAAGTAATATTGTGTTGAACTGAAACAAGGTAAATTAACTTCAGTAAAAATTAACAAGCACTTATCAGGAAACAACAAAAGGAGTTTCAGGTTCCTCGACTGAGCCAGTAGTTCTGAATCCAACAGGAAAAAGGGATTACTAGATTATCTACGCATTAAAGATATGCTCCAATCCATTATCATGTTGTCACTCAAAACATTTATGTCTCCCCCTTGCTTAAGTGTAACAAAAATAGAACCTTAACCATCAATACTGAACATATCGAGTTGTGAGCAAAGAAACACAGAGATAACCAGATGTAAAAAAGCTGGGAAATATACGATTTTAATTTAACAAGAAAAATCTGAAGAGAATGAATGTGAATGAGTTCATGATGGAAGTGTCAGTTTAGTTTAGGAGGTGAATTATGATAATAAACTAATTCAATTTTAATCTGTGTAAACTGCAGAACTTAAGACTAGTTATTGTTGAAAGTATTATCCAAAATGGAGCTGACTAATGCAAGTTTAAAATTTATGAGCTCTTGAAGAGTCGGTCTATCTGCCGCCTTTCAGAACGCTCTGGTATGCTGATGCATTGAATGCCTCATCCACTTCCTGTTTACATGAACTAGCAACAGAGAGCACAGCAGGGTTTTTTTTGCAGATTTCACCACTTCACATGTCAAACTTTTTAATTTAAGACCAATATCTCCACAGAAATGTACAAACTTCATCCAGTAAACTGGTGGTAAATTTGCACTTATCTATATTAGATGCACCAAAAAAAAAGCTGGCTAGTTAGCAAAGGACTATTAGCAGCTAATTAGCGGTAGCCTCAATCTTCTGGGTGGAACTCAATATTTTGCCTGACAGAAAAGTCCTGTGAGAAAAAAATACACATGGAATGAACAAGATTAAATAGTCCTGTCAAGACAAAACTTAAGATAAATGACATATGCTCTTAAAGCATTAAACTTACTTTTTAAAATGAATTTAAGGCGTTTAAAGGTCTTAATTTTAGACATGAATTGAAGACCTTTCATCGAACAACATGCAACTACTCCAGATTCACTGACAGTCGTAGAAACAATTTATTTTCTAAATAAAAACATCTAGTCCAGAAAGGTTGTATCAGGTGTACACAGCTTTTAGCAAAGATAAAACACAGAATAATTACTGGAGGATCTAGACTTTTTGTCATTGTGGATGAAAATGTGAACTGTTCTACATACCATTCTGTTTGGAGTCAAAATATCTGGGAGTCAGGGGGCGGGGGTCTGATATAAAGCTGAAGAGAGATTTTAACTTTCACCATTTCTGTCCTGTAACGGTCTAGTCAAAGCTCAGAACTACATTCATAAAAAATTTATGAGGTCACCTTACGAGGGGTAGGGTGCAAACAAATGTCCTCACAATCTCATAGATTTAGAGAAGTCTTGCAAAGCAGAGTGAGTAAATACTCAGGTCAAGATGTGACCTGTACATTGTACTCAACACTACTACACACTAAGATAGCTAATAGAAACAGCCTTTTAAAGTGTCCAATGACAGGTTGTTATATATAAAAAGTAACTTGCCCTGTCATAATACAACATGCACACAGTGCTCAGCTACATCAATGCGCTATGTATGAATGTTGTGAGATAAGACAAAGACCCAGACCCTTTTCTCAGGGTGAAGGTATTGCTGGTTGAGTCCTCAGTAAATAAATTCACACTGCACACATACATTGGTGGAGCTCTGAATATCCACCAGGAATATATCCAAACAGTTTGAAAATGTCCTTCTGAAACTTGTTTTTCTTCCACGTAAAGTCCAGTTACAACAAGCTACAGCCAACAGATTGTCCCTATTACTCTCTCTCTCACAAGCAAGCTTTTCCCATTACCAGACTTTTCTAGGATCATGTTGCATTTTTTTTTTTCATATTCCGAGTGTTTTCTGTGCAGCTCAAGACATAACAGTCCTCTTGAGACCCTACAGTTAGAGGCAGATACTGTGGGAGTGGGACACAAGGCATGAACAATGAGTCAAAGTTGAGCTCTTCTCCTGCCAAATTAAATATACTTGAAACAAAGAGAGGAGTGGTCGACTACAAAACACAGATTAGAGTTTAGGCTGGATTCAAACAGAGATGATGGAAAAAAAAAACTCTTGGAAGTTGCAAGAGGTTTTTTTTTTGAGTGGATTAATGTAGACTAAAGATCAATACCTTGCATCATGAGTATGTTTATTATCCAGAACAGAAACCAAAAGGAATTTAGTCAGCAGAATGGGGCTAAAGAAAAGGAAGGAGTTTGAAGTCATCTGTCCTGTAAACTCTGACCGCTTTAGACAACTAGAGAGTCAATCAGTTCCCACAGTCCTTAGAAAAACTACTAACAGATCCAGCTGGGCAAGCAAATGTCTTACACAGTTCATTTCACTCGGGTTTGAATCTGCTCACCATTCTTCAGGACATTACAGGTGACACCATGGTATAAAAAATGACAAAGAGGTCACTGGATGATCTTAAAGGGGCTCAAGTAGATACCTCTGGAGAAGGCAATCTAAAGCAAGGAGGGAAGAGCGGACAAAGCAACGACAGGTCTAACTTAGAATAATGTGCAGCCTCTAAACTCCAAGAATTCAATTTAAAAATTCACCACTTTTCTAGACCGATATTTATAGAGTTATTACCTAAAGGTTGAGGAGTTTGACTGGAAATTGCTCTTAAGATATCATATTCTGTATCCTAACGTTAGCTATTATTTTTACCAAACAAAGCCCTATTATAGGGCATTTCTACCAAAGTGGTTCATACATATTATTTATCTCAGTATCTTCATAAACAGAAGCCCTATTATCCCCATATTTATTTTTAGCAAGAAGTTGTGCTTTTGAATGCTTCACAATCACAGTCAAAGGATCTGCAGCACTGTTGAAGAACAGGAGTTAAAAGCACAAAATCCCCTGGTGGCATCAAAAGACAGAAGCTGTTAAAGAACTGAGTCGGAAACTGTTTGTGAATTTCAGCAAATATCTGTGAGCTCAGCTCTCTACGCAGCGCAGTGATCTACTTATACCACAACATAAAGATGAGAAAGAGTGAGTCGTTGCTATGCTTATGCTAATGTCTTCAGCTTTGCACTGGAACCAGTTTAACAGAGGAGGAGACGGATATCGACATCACCAGCAATAACCCAATCAGTGCATCGCTGCCACTTATTAAAAGCTTCAATAGTTTCCTTGAGATGTTGGATCAGAACATTTTACATAATACATATTGAAAACTGAGCAACATAAAGACCCAAGAGCACCAAGATTTAAAACACACACACACAAGCATGCATATGACACAGATTAAAGGTATTTTAATGATCTTCTTTCTCAATATACTTTCATGCTGCAACATCTAAAGTCAAGTACACACAGCTCAATTGGATTATCATTCTATTAGTGTAATCAGACGCTCATAAAAAGCCAGTTTTAAAAAATGAATAAAACTGTTATATATCTAGCCCGCTGATGTGGCAGTGATCTATCATCCTAACCAAGCATCTGTTGACAATTACAAAAAACAACAATGCTTTTCAACAATACAGGAATCCAGTTACAGTTTAACTTCATACTGAACTCAGTTCCAGACCTATAATTGCCCTCACTCAGAGCAGGGGACTCTAAATTATAGGTTTGCTGTTGAGTCTTTCAGAGATCCTGAACTGAACGTAACAAAAAGTTCCTGTTGTAAACAGAGACAGAAGAAGAACTCTGACCCGAGGGTAGAACAGAGCTACCTGCCATCACAGTACAGGAAAACTCTCCGATCAACTCGGATTGTGAATCTGAAACCTCCTCCGCCTAATCAGCTCCAAGCAACAGAGGACAGTCTCCCTCATCCTCACCACTTATAACACCGACTCTCCTCTGACTCGTGCCAGTTAAAAGTTGTCCAAACTGTAACTGACGAACAGCGGCGGACGACCAGACAACTAGTTTTAGACTCTTTGTTAACCTGACACGGTTTTAAATAACAATATAACCGCATTTTAAGCGTGAAAGAGTAAGGAGGTGGTCGAATAAAGCAGATAAATGCCAATTAAACCGAACCAGTGTTTAACTTACCGACTAGCTAACTTGACAACCAGTTGGACGAACCGTCAGTCAAAACTGCAGCTCAGTGCCAGCGGCGGGGAGGAACCATTATCGAAATGCCTTTAAACATTAAAACAAACCAACACAGGTCTGACACTGGTTTAAAACCACGTCTTTTTGTTTAAATATCCAATGTAGACTTCGTGGAGTTTCAAGTTATTTTTGTTGGGTTGTTGACTTTATGTAAAGGTGACCCCCGCAGACCCGGCGCGGATGGTTCGGTCCTCTTCAGACCAGCCGGTGGATGTATACTGACACACTAACGCGAATTGAGGCTGAATTTAGTTTTTCAAGCGTGGAAAAATAGGAGCGACCTGCAAACGATAAGTCTTTTACATAATGTGAATGGACTCAGGGCGGAGTTGTATGGGACACTGGGCAGAACTAGGTTTTGTGCCCTCTTCCTGTTGTGAACATCCCCACCCTGAACAGGAGCGGGGCCAAGTTCACGGATAGCTGCGCTAATTGTGGGAACACACTCAAACAAAGATTGTGCTTTTGGCATCAGATTGAACCCTGCCACTTCAATCTAATTATTTTTTAAAAAGTTATTTTAAATCAGATTTTAAAAAAAATCAAATTAGACCATAAAGGATGGCTCCTGCTGCGCTTATACAGCATATAGTGTGTTTTTGGCGGAAGTGACCCACTTTTACCACCCTAATTGATGTTGTTGAGCCCTTACTTGGGATATGATCATTTTAAAATAAAAACAGGTGTCATTGGGTCAAAAGGACCCAAATGACACTCCTAATCGATCAGTTCCTAATGTCTGTGCTTGAAAAATGTTTAAACAAACAGACATAAGAGCATAATTATGTGAGTAAAATTGATCAATTATTTAATGAGAATCTTAGAAGTATGGGATGAATATGTGTTCAGCCCACCAAAGTCAGAACTTCCCATTGTATCTCACCTGGCTCAATGATTGGGTTATTAATGGTGATGGGCAGATTCATTTGAACAACTTTTAATTAGTGTGGATCAAAATATTTATATATTTTTGCGGGTTTTTGTGGAAAAGGTTGCTTTTTGTATGCAAAAAAGTACTTGACCAGCATATCTTTTCCACACACAAATGTAAGGTTTCCTTTACGCATGTTTTGCTTCCATGTGTAAAGATATGCAAATACTTTCTTTGCCAACCCGCCACTTCCTCTCCAAGTATACTTTGAACAAAAGCTCAACAACTTCTCCCCTCTCTGTTTCCATCCCTTGTCTCGAAGCTAAACTCTAACATCCCTTTGTTTCTGGCCAACAGAGTGCGTCTTTGATAGTTTCAGAAGAATGGAAACCAATCATGTGGAAACAGCAGCTAAGAAATGACGTTGATACCCATTTAAGAATATTGACTGGAAACCTCAAATGTCTTTGTGGTCTCTCGGGAGTGGGTGTTAAAAGCCTTCGTGTTTCATCACCTCCTCTTTCTTCATCACTCAATGGCTGTAAACGGTGAACAGCTTCCCTGAGAGGATGCAGTGATGTCGAGCTATGGCCTAAAAGGTTTGTGATCTACTTTTCTAATTAGCCAGAGTGGAAACTACTCACTGCGACAAGACAGAGCTGGAACTTGTGCTGAAAAATTCAGTTTAAGATAATTACTACTAACGTTTTGTTGAATTTAAACAACACATCAGTCAGTAATGAGTTAATAAGTTTGCATACATCAAAGTTTAATCTCATTGCTTCCCTAAACCTCTTTGTGCTTTTTTCCTACCAGGAACAAAAGCACAAAGAGGTTTCTTTTGTTTGTGAAGGAATGCACAAACAAAAGAAATGTGCATTTCTTCTTGTCAAGTGAACTCAACAGTCTGCATCCTGTCATGTGACTTCCTGTGATCTGTCAAACTTCAGCCTCAGTTTGGACCAATTTTACACCTGCTCCACCTTGAGAAGCGGAAGCAGACCCAGTAGTGTGAGACAGAGCCGGTCAGCTGTTCAGAAGCACTTCTGCATGGCGTCCGCTGCGAGGCGTGAAGCGGGGTATTTTGATGCAGGACTCGGAAGTGACTTTTCACTTTTTTGAAACTTTGAGCTGCAGCTCAAGCAGAGAAGTCGACGTTATGTGTTGCTTATGAAGACGGACAGCTTAGTTTGCAATTAAAGAGGAAGTGCGGGAGGAAAATGGAGGGCCAGAATACGGTGAACTTCATGAGACTCTTGTCAGGTAATAAAAATGTCAATTTTTCAACTTGGTGCGTGTAACGAATTCAGATGAGAGAGCTGGTATTTTCTACAAATGTATGCCAGGCAATCAGAACTATTATCTCACAGGCATAAAGTTCACAGGAAGCCTGTGTTTTGCACTGTTTTATGAAACAAAAGTTTATGTGCGTGGCTCTCTGTTGAGCTGGTTAGTCTGTGTTTAGTTATTTTCAAAACTAGACTTTTAAGTCACAACCTAAAGTCACCTTTTCTCCTTTTAATCAGATTGTGGCTGAAGATGATTGAGATGTGCTGGACTTTGACTTGGTTTCTTTCTTTTTAGTTGTTCAGATGTAGATTTCCTGCTGAACCTCTGATTATTGTTCTATTTAACCAGCTGAAATATAGCTTTTAATTGACAGACAGACTTACACTTAAGCAAATAATCTCAGAAAATTACACCAAAGCTTGTAATTTTTCAAAAGGTTCAAGTCTAATTTAACTTTGGCAGGACTCTATATTGTTAAATTGCTTTAACCTGTCCCAGACTTGTGCCATTATCCATCTGAACTAAGATAACATTTTGTTAAAACCTGAGATATGGTGACCAATTTTTTATAAATTTCCCTAAATCCTGCCGAAATGGATTTCTGTTTTGCATAAATTCAACATACATTGTGCTGATTTACTTTTTGCTGTCCTAACAGATGAAAGCGTCCAGTCCACCCTGTCGTCAGACTCATGTGAGTACTACCAGACAGAGATATTTGACCTGCTGCCCAGTGTCCAGGCTGTCCGGTCCCAGCAGGCCAGCTATGGTACGCTGAAAACCAGCGAGGTCTACCAGGGTGGCCCGCGACCCGAGGAGGCCTTCAGCACTGAGAACCAGCCAAGAGGACCCAGAGACGAGCTGCGAAACCTGGCCATTTGTATGCAGGGGAAGAGGAGTGCAAGGTGGGAAAAGTTTATGGACATATATTTTAATAGTTGATAGTGCTAAAAAAAAAAAGTTCTTCAAAGTAGAACAAAGTTACTGTTTTTTTGCAAAATATATACCTTCTGTTTTTAGTTCAGTGCTGTCAGACAACCATTTTCTAAACAAACTTTAGTGAGAATCTTGAAGCTGAAGTGAGCGCTGTAGTTGTGGACGTATTCATGCTGTTGAGTGAATTTCAGATAGAAACAGTTCAGGATGTCCAGGATTTTGTAACTGTGGTCGGAGCACGAAGTGATTCAGTCATTTACCAAAGTAAAGATTCTGCAGTAATTCGTCATTGGGGGGCAGAGTACTTACAGAGTGTGTCTTTACACTTTAAACTGAAACTGAGGAGTAAATGCTCATATACTGTGTGAATAATTTGCTGACAATGAAAGAATAAACTAATTATAATGCAGATAAACATTTCTTTTCGATAAAACTTAAAATAATTGCAAAAGCTATTAAGCAATATCCCAAATACTTTCCATGTGTGACAGATCTGGATTGCAGGGATTGGGTTTGATGAAATAAGTGGGACCTTCACCTTAATACTAATTAACCTAGATGCTGACATTCCCTAAATAAAAATGCACATCAGACTCATGTGAGTACTGATGCACTTTCCTGTTTTAGATCCTGTTTTACCAAAAATGTTAGTGTTTGCAAAATGTCTGAACAATGTTAACTTTGTCAGTGCGTTGCTTCAACTTTCTTCAAATTCTGCAGTTTGCAGACCATTATAATCGTATTTAATATAACTATAAACTGGATGAGCTTCCTGGAAAGGTCAGGCTCAGCTTAAAGGTTAAGGTGAGAGGTCATCCAGGAGGAGCTCAGAGTTCATTCAATTTACTTAAATTAAAACGTTTTAATCTCAGTGAGATTCAGTTTAATGTTACACATATTTCAAGTTTAACTTTGTGTCCTTTAAAGTTTGGACGTGTGGCATATTAAGTATGTAAAAATATACATTTGCTGTTAATTAGGGAAAGGAGGAAAATGCAGATCAGCAATATTGGTTTCTGGGAGTCCTGGAGGCGGAGCCAGAGCATCAACAGGAAGAGGGTCTGGGCTCACATGAGGGAGGCGGGAGCCAGCTTGTTGCCTTGGAAACACACTCTCCACAAAATTCAAGGTAACAGAAACTTTGAAGACCTGCGTTTCTTTTTCGCACCTTTTTGATCCTGTTTGTTTTTTTCTTCGTTGATTTTCAGGGAGGTTTGGCGTCGGAGTGAAGTCCTACTTTGTGTTCCTCAGATATCTGATCTACTTGAACCTGCTGCATTGTGCTTTGATTGGGGGCTTCATCCTGGGGCCCACAGGGTTTTATGGCACAAACAGCAGCGGTATAGTTATATTTAACCCACCTCTGGTATAAAGTACAAAGCAGAAATGCAGTTGAGACATATGTGGAGTTAAATCTCGGTTATTTCACAGAATCGTTGCGATTTGGCGGAAATGACTCTGCGTTAGACTTCCTCCTGGGATCGGTAAGAGTTATTATTCTGTGCATGAATGCTATTTCATGCACAGAATTACAGACATGAAGAAAAGCCACGTAAACATATTTTAATTTAAAATAAAACATACCTGCTATATGCCACACATGAGCACATCTTCTGCTTCTTTTAAACCAGGGATTTCTGGCTCGTTCGCCTGTTTTCTTTGGCTTTTACACCAGAGGTTCTTTGAATCTCGACTGCCTGAACACACCCCTGCTTTACCTGGCTGGGATCCTCAGCATCATCTTCCTTAGTCTCATCATGGTGGTCCGCAGGTTAGTAAACCACAGCAATGCTGCAGAAACATCAGTCATCTTTGGTTTACATGGGATCTCAAAAATGTGGCTGTTAAAATGCCAGACTTTAAAAATGAAACCCCAAATATTCATTTTAAAACTTTTGTCTCTTTTAGATATATTGTAAAATGTAGCTGAAAAGCAAATGTTGACAGAACAAAATCTATGTGATTTGATCAAATCACATAGACTTGATCAAAACAGTCTCTTTGTCTAGAGGCGTCTGTCACGGGAAAGATGCTAATTTTTTTAACCTTCATGATGTAGCTGTCGCTCCACAGAGAGGCTAGTCAACAATGACTTCAGAAAATAGGATTCAACTACTAAAAAAACCCTGAAGTTTCTCCAAAAAACATCAAGAAAAAGAGGAAAATTAGCCCAGGAGGCTGAGAAGAAGCATTCAGGGGATGGTTGTATTTTGCTTGTGACATCAATTTCCTCTGTTTTCCATTTTTCTGCATCTAACAGTAGAACTGAAGACAGATGTCTTTTCTTCCAAAGAAAACACTCAGACCTTGACATGAAAACATTTTGAAAAACAGAAACCTATTTCAGAATATGTTCCAGTGTGATGGGCCTCAGAACCAAAGCAACGAGACTCTGTAACAGAACTCGCAGTAAAGCACGGTGGCGGAAGCATCATGCTTTGGGATTACTTTTCTTCAGATAGAACGGCCATTTTTTTGGGCTGGGTGGAGCAGTTTTGATTCAAAACTTTCAGTTCCTAAAAAGCTACAAATGAAGAGAGGTTTTACCTTTCTGCTCAACACTGAGTTCAATCATACGACCAAACCAGCAGAAATGTGTTTTACCAGAGGAAATTGGTAAATATGACGGAAAATTTGGGAACCAGAGGTTTGCTCTCAGTTTCACAGATTTAGAAAAACTTTGCTATAGAGTGGACAAATATTGTCAAATCAAGCTGCAGTTCATTTCTACAGGATTATGTCAAATATAAGGTAGAAAAATGACGTGTAACAATCAAGTTTTTCTACATCACAAACCTTCAGACATTTAATTCTTGGTGTGTACGTTTTTTTCTCCTCTTACAGAACAACTGTTGGCTACAAGCACACCTGGATGCTCGAGAAGCGAACCAGCATGAAAGTGAGCTTTAAGGTCTTTTGTGGCTGGGACTACAACATCCAGCATTCAGACTCTGCAAAGCTCAAGCAGAGCTTCATCAGGAATGACCTCAAGGTGAGTGAGGAGACACACCTGCAGGTAACGGCCTCCTGTTCTGCCGTGCTTACAGCATGCCGACCTGATGCTAGAAAACAAAATGGAGGCAACACACAGTGTGTATCAAACAGGACAGTCTTCACAGCAACAGTTTTTCTGTTATTTTTTAATCTTAGGTCCCTCTTTCATTCTCAGTCAAATTAACTCTGACTTGTCTTTCTTTCTATTGACATTTTTGTCCTGTTGTGTTATTGTCTTCTTTATATATGACTTGACCAAATGTGTCACTCAGGAGACATTTGAACCACTTAAAGCTGCAATATGTAACTTTTTCCAAACATATTTCTTCATACATCCTGGCAGCATGACAAGAGACAGATAATCTATGGAAACATTCAGCTCTAAGACCAGCCTCCTGGTCCTGGCTGGTTGTTTCAGAGAGATGGCAGTAGTAGCACTGGGAGGAGGTGGAAGACTCAGATGATCTGTTTCATACTGTCAGGGCATAATGATATGTAAAAAACATATTTTTTAAAATTTACTGCAGCTTTAAAGCATATGTTATTTTTTTTAAAAACAAACAAAAACATTGCAAGAGGCAAACAGCTTATTTGTCGCCTGGATTTGTACCTCAGGCCTCACTAGGAAAGTATTTCTTCCCCTTATTTCCAAAACAAATTAAAATAACGTGGCAACATTTGTGATCTTTGATACTATATAAAAATCACATAAAAGGAAGTTACTCTTGTGCATCTTGTTGACCTACAGTAAATATTGATCTAGACATTTGTCTGTTTGGCAGCTGTTCCTGGAGGAGAGGAAGTTTAACATGAGAAAGGCTCAAAGGACTCTGGAACAAAGGCTGCGCCTCTACCTGCTGAGGTTCATCCTTAACCTGATTGTTGTCTTTCTGCTCGGTGGAGCTTTTACCCTCATCTGCTACTCCATAAACGTATCCCTCAAAGAGGTAAGGATTTCAGCCCGACGTTTTGTATTTCTGCAGCAAATACATGAATAAACATTGTTTGAAAAAATTGGTAATGTCTGTTTTTCATAGTCGGACGAAGTTTGGTATCGCAAGCTGATCCTTCAGTATCTTTCTCCCATCACCATCACCTTTGTGGACCTGGTCCTCCCTCAGATATTCCGCAAGATCTCGTCTTTCGAGGACTACTCTCCAACCGTTCAAGTGAATGCAACACTTGTGAGGTGAGAGGCAGAAGGAGACAAACACCTTGTAAAGGTTACACACTCGTGGCCACAAGAGTTCACCGTGTCTTTTATGCAGGAGTATCTTCTTGAAGCTGGCTTCCCTGGGGATCTACTTATTTTTCCTCTTCAAACAATCAACATCTGCAATAACAGAAGAAAATGTGAAAAAAGTGAAAGGAGTAGGTAATATTTTACCTTCATTAAACAAACCGGATCTGAGTTAGTCTGTTAAACTTGGCAATGATTTAAAGAGTTAGAATTTATTGGCATAGATTATGAGCGTGGACTCCGGTTTGACTTTGGTTTTGAGCACTTCGTAAATTCTTCGCTTAAACTGCAGGCACTTTTTTTTTCTTTCAAGAAACGAAAAAACAATTCTCCTTTTGACTTTTTTTTTTTTTGTTGTTGCACAGACTTCTTTGCAGCGTCTGTGCAGGGAAAACCAGATTGGCATTCAGATGTACAAACTGTGCATCTTCAACTTCCTCACCACTTTCTGCAACACTTTTTTGGTGAACTACCCCAGGAAGTGGGTTTGCTTGAGATCACTCAGTTTCTTTCATAGTCATTGTGATGATTTCTACAGAAAGCCTACGCATGCTCGATGTTTTTTTTGGCAGGCTTTTGCAGAAGAAGCATCCAACATGCTTGCTGGCCCGGCTGTGCGGGAGGCAGCGGTTCCTGATCCCGTTCAAAGTTCTGGATCTGGTCTACATCCAAACTGTGTTGTGGGTGGGAGTCTACTACTGCCCCCTGCTGCCTATGATCGGAGTAGTCAGCCTGTTGGTGATATTCTACATCCAAAAGGTAGCAGACCGAAACAAGAGATTCGCATGATTAAATAAATTGATCAGGCATAACATTATGACCAGGGTGAGGACCCTGATTGGTTTGTGGCTATGCAGCCCTGCATGCAACAAACTCAGGTGCATCTTCCATCTATCTCGTAAACAGCACAAACCTCTTTACCATTTTAATCTGCAGGCGTTGTTGCTGCTCAACACATCCCACCCACTAGCAGGGTTCTGTCATGAATAGATAATCACTTAAAAGTTTTTCATTTCACCTGCCGGTGGTCGTAATGTTATGCCTGACTAATGCATCCCACTTGTGTTGTTAATATTCCTAATGTAACTGCTGCTGTTCTTGTTTCTAGACGATGTGCTCCCTTTGGATACCAGTCTAAAAAATTATACAATGTTTATCCTAATAATGGAGATAAATATTACCTTTTTCCTAAACATTTGGCACTAAAAAAATCGAAATTGTACTTTTTGTAATTGATTGCAACTTTTTGGTCTGTAGCCTTAACGCACTGGCGGCGGTGAAGTGGGAATAAAACTCGTATCTCTGCGTGTTCCCATGTGTTTCTTCAGTTTAGTGTCCTGCAGTGTTGTGAGGCGAAGCAGCAGATGTTTCGAGCCTCCAACTCTTCGGTTTTATTCCACTTCATGCTGTTGCTGGGTCTCCTCATGGCTGCAGCCGCTCCGATCTTTGACTTCCACCTGGTCCAGGGAAAAAACACGTATGCATTGTTCCATTACTCCTTCTCTCAGTATTTACAATATGACACTTTAAGTTTCAGGAACGACTTTCTATCTAAAATTGTTCAAATTGTGTGTGTTTTTTTTATTATTATTTATTAACCTTTTTTTGATATAGATTTTTCTCTTTGTCTCCTGCTTCAGGATCACCTGTGGTCCGCTTAAAAATAAAACTGTGTTTAACGTGACAAACACCTGCGTGAAAAGTCTTCCCCACTCAGTCCAGAACGTTCTCGAGTACTTGTCGTCACAAGCCTTTGCCCTGCCTCTCCTGCTAGCTGAAATGTAAGTTACATTATGCGTCATCTTTTATCACAAGGAGGAATGCAGCTGTACCTGTTTGAAGAATAAGTTGCTACCAACAGGTGGCACCAGAACATCCTGAACATCTCTTCGTATTTTATCATGTTACAAACTTCATGAAGTAATTCAGTGGAAGAGATTTCAGAAGTACTGATTCAAAATGGCTGAATAACTAGAACAACTTCCAGATTTTTATTTGTACAACCATTTCGAATTTCTTCTGCTTTATGTACGATGATGCACTTTGTGTTGGTACATCACATAAAATCAGTTGAAGCCTATTTGGAAGAGGTATGAATCCCTTCGCAAGCTGCCAACCATGTTGTGTGGTTGTCCATCAACTCTGCATTAATCTGATTGGATCCACTGGAGATTAGATATGATGTGAAATGAAAATGTAACATTTTGTGTCCTCAGCATCATCCTGACGTCGTACGTGTCACGAGGACGCGCCAACCGGAAGGCAATCGAAAGGCTTAAAGGCATGCTGATTATGGTAAGCTTCCACATAATTCTTAACTCTATTTGTATCATTCTTATTGCATCCCGATATGAAATTTGCAGGGTTTCTATAGTCTTAAGAAGTGGGTAACATTTCACTTCAATCCTGTTCAATGTCAGGATTAGCATGACTCAAAGAAAACTGGGTAATTATGGGGAGCATTCGGTTCGTTTTTGTGAAAGAAGGAAACATTCGTTTAACTTGGCTCTCATCATTTTAACTTTTATCTGCGCTTTATGAGCTTCTGTCCTGTTTGTGTTAATGCTACATGTGTATTCTTCCTGTTGTCCTCCTACAGTGCAGCTCAGATAAACGGTTCCTGGTGAAGCAGCATGCCACCTTACTGAGAGGTCCTAAGAACCCAAACAGAGTCCGTCCTGCTGCTGTGGAATAGAAAAGCCGCTCCATGCCGCTCCCTGAGGCTCCCAGTCTATTCTCATGTGGAAATGATGGAAAACAAGAAGACATATGTTGAATTATTCACAAAGAAGCATAGTGACCTATTGAAACTTGTGACCCAATTCTGTAAAAAGACATTTTCAGATTATTCTTGCAACCTTCCTTGCAAGCATTTTATACACCTGTGTTAAAGCTAATAACAGTGTACAGACTGCTGGAAGGCCTTTTATCAGTGTTAACATTAATGACATGCACATTAATCTCTATATGAAAAATAGAGCTTGGCAGTATTCCTAAATGTTAATTTAATATTATTCAAGAAGGTTTAAGTGTTTTTATTTGTGTTTATTAAACTTTTTTGCACTAATTGCATGTTTTTCAGGCTCTTTATATGACGTCATAGCAAAACATCCCCTCTGTTACGTTATCTTCACACAACATATGTGTCCTTGCACCATGCCTTGACTCACTCCTACACATGCACATGCAATGAGACATACATGCAGAAAGGACCATGCCAAAGACACATTCATAGTCTTGTTATGAAGAACCGTCTCACTTTATATTTACTGCCAATTCTGGGTGAGTAATTTGGGGCTTAATAAGAGCTGAATGATTTATTTACTGGGTTAACGTTCCTCCTGTCTCGTGTTGTTGATTTGTTGTTTTTTATTATTTGTTTTTCTAGCTCTAGCAAGTTTGCCCGTCACGATAGGTAAGTGTGATCGTTCAGATATGGAGCCGTGTTTACTCTCAACCAGTGAAAACTCTTCAAATACTTTGGTGCACTTTATAAACAGTGTGGCAAAGAAAAAATAAAGGTTTCAGGAGGACGCAACATTTTAATGTGTCTGGTGATTTGGAAAAATGACTAAAACTGGTGTTTTAAAGGGATTTATGAGAAAATATTTAGTCAAAATGCAAAATTTGGATTACCTATTTTCTGACTTCTTGGGTTCACGTTGGCTTGCTGATTATCAACAAAAAACAAAATCTCATTATAGGTGTTAGAAAACAGGGTGAGTAACCAGTAGCAACCTTTAACAGTGCAGGTAGCAACGTTTGACAAAATCCAACCAACTCATCAGCTACAGTTTGGTATAATAGAAGCTTCAATGCTTAATCTGTGCTATGGAGGATTAAGGTTTAGTTGCCAATTCAGTACTAGCATATAATAAAGTGGCAGGAAAGCTTAAGTCCATAAAGGGATCAAGTAAAAACAAGAAGGGAAATTGTGGTACATTCATCACTAAAAACAATCACTGCACAGAGAGACAAGAACCGACTTTAAAATATAAAACCAAGATCAAAACGCAGGAAAGATTAAAGGTCAAATACATAATTTCAAGATAAATCCTAAAACATTAAGACTTAGTCTATAATGCCATGACACCTGTAATCAACTCTCTCAGATTGTTAGCATATCATATTTTGATACATCATCATAAATGCACGATTCTTACTAACCCAAGAACATGTGATTTCAAGAACAACTGTCTTTCTTTTACTGCAGTGAATCTGCTAATTTCAACTTGACCCTTCCGCTAGTTTGTCATAAAGATTTTTGAGGATATAAATACACATTAGCTATGCTCCATTCTTTATGATAAGTTTGACTTGAATCTCCAGGTGAGCCAGGTTCTCTCCGTCCGGTGCTGTCCGGCCCTGACAGAGCCTACCTCAACACCAGGGTGGTCTTCCGCTGTTCTGCCCCCGGCTTGTCCTCTCCGGTCGCCTACGGGCTGATAAGGGATCGTCGTTTCCTGGTCGCCACAGAAGTCAGCCACAAATGGGACCAACCTACAGCGTTTCCCCTGAAAGTCAAAGCAGCTTCAGGCGGCTCATATCAGTGCAGGGCGATTGCTGGAGGAAAAAAGGGACTCAGCAACAGGATCAAACTGACTGTAGTCAGTAAGTATTGGACTTGTCTGGGTTCTACTGAATGTTCCCAAGCTTCACACTCAGTCTAATGCTCTTTACCTCAATTATCTGTAGCTCCGCCATCAAACACAAGAGTGACCTCTGAGCCCTTTCCGCCGGTCGCCTACGAGGGGTCAAGAATTGTCATGAGCTGCAACGCTGAGCGAGGTTCCAACCTTAAGTACACCTGGCACTTTAACAGGAAGGAAGTGACCTCATCGACCGCTGGATTCGTTATCGCTGGGAACAAACTTGTGATGGAGGAGGTGACTCTGGACCAGGAGGGAAGCTATGGCTGCGTTGCTTGGTCTGTGGTGCAAGACATCAGCAGGTACTCAACCAGCGCAGAGGTCAAGGTGACAGTCAAAGGTAAATGCCAACAAAACGATATTTCATGCATGTTGCATGTCTTCGTATGAAGGGTTTTGTCATGACGTGTGGTGGTGAAGTCGGACCTAAATGCAGATGTGGCCGAGGCGGAGAGTTGGTTTCATATTTAATGAAAATTGATAACAAAACCTTACAAAAAAACAACACAGGGAGCCAGAGCAAAACAAAAACACAGGAACTAGGCACAAAGCTGCCAGGATGTAAAGGGAAAGTAACTGGAGGAAACAGCAAGGAATGACTGAGAATGAGTTGTAAAAATACTGAGGAGCTTGATTGCTAAACAAGGAACAGTGGCTGATTAGAAACAGGTTTCAGGTGTAAGGGGAGAGAGGGAGCGCTAACATGGGAGCTGGTAAAAAAAAAAAACCCAAAAAACTAGACATTAGGAATAAATAAATTAAACTAGAATCACTAAGAAGGACTAAAGTGAAACAGAAATGAGGCTGATCTAATGAAACTATGAGACTAAAGTGAACAGAAATCAAAACTAGAATCAAATAATCAAACCTTAAAACAACCCAGCACCTGACAAGTTTGGTTTGTTTGAGTTTCTTCTCAAATACATTCTCTCTCTCTACATTTCTTTCTCCTCCTTTTCCACAGTCAAGATCTCAAAACCGGAAATTTCCATCTCCGTTTTCAAACATGGGGAGAATTACCATGGAAACGTAACCTGCTGGTCCTCAAGAGGAAGTCCACCAGTGAGCTTTTCTCTGCTACTGGACGACAGGGAGGTGAGGTCTGCTACAGCTGCAGAGTCCCTCGCCGCCTGGTTCGATGTTCCCGTTGTGATCGGGCTGAACATGGGAGAGGCCCGATGCCGAGGGAGAACGGATGTGCAGGACCTGAAGAGTGAGGCCCTCGCTCTGGAAGTAGGTGAGATGTGTGTTCAGGATCAATGCCATTCTGTGATCCACACTCCTGGTTCCCTCGTTGACGGGGAGCCGTTTCTTAATTTCTCATCATTGATCTTTCTCTGTGACAGGCTGTTATATTTTGAGAAAAAATGTGAGTAATAATTTGTCAAAGTCATATTTTCACCATGTTATTTACACATTTATAAATGTCAGAGATCCAAACTAAATATTTAATTAGCAAATTAAATATTTAGTTTGGATCTACATATTCACTTAGCAAAATAAATGTTAAATGTTTTGCAAATTAAATATGTAGTTTACCAACTAAGTGTTTAAGTCTGAGCTAAATATTTAACTAGTAGATATTTTCAAACTAAATATTTTCTAAACTGAATATTTAATTTGAAAGCTAAATATTTAGTTTGTGTACTAAATATTTAACTTGTGAATCGAATGTTTAGTTTGAAACTCTGAGATTAATAAAAGTATGTGTAACAAGTTGAAAATATGACTTTGAAAAATTAAACACCCATATTTTTTCTCTATGCTAAATAAATAAAGAATATTGCGGTTTATTTTTTATTATTATTTTACTCTGCATACCAATGAGCTCATAGCCTTCCTGTTGTCCTCTTCCTGTGACTCCAGTCCCGGTCGGGGCGGACGTGAGAGTGGAAGTGGACTATCTGTACAGCGCTGAGGCCACGCTGACCGCTGCCAGGCTGAGCTGTCACATCAGCAGAGGGACGTTCCCACTCTTCTCCTGGCTCCTCAACGACTCCGTTCTTCTGCCCGAGGAGATTCAGCCTCAGGCTGTCCTGTCCCACCAACAGAAAGTCCTCTTCCTCACTCAGCTCAGCCCAGAGGATTCTGGGTCTTACCGCTGCAGGGCCAGAGACAGCTACGAGGACTCTGGGCCCTGGGCCGAAAGCGCCGCTGTACTCGTCCGAATCACCGGTGAGAAAAAAATATTGATCATAAATGAAAAGTTGGAGATGCACTCTTACGTTTCCAATCATGATCCCTCATAGTCTGCATGGTTTTAGGCAACGTAGTCACCAGACGTTTAGGATACAAATACAGTCAGGACAAAGGAAACAAATAGATGTGGAACATTTCTGATTTATGCTACATTCATATTATATACTTTGGTTTTGCATTCAAAACAAAGTAAAATAAGTACTACTTGGGTTAATATACTATTTCTTAACTTTATTAAACAATAATATCATTGTTTTATTTTCTTGAACCCAACTAATTGTACGCTGCAAAACTGTAAAACATTACCAAGTATTTTTGGTCTAGTTTCCAGTGAAAATATCTTACTTGAAAAAAGACAAAACCAACTTACAAGCAAATTTTGAGCAATAAATATGAGCTTTTTTTCCAAGTCTCTTATTTTTTTTAATACTGATCATTTTAAAAAAGTACTAGTTATAAGTGAAATAATCTGCCAGGGGAACAAAACATTTCTCCCTTTATCAGTAGTTTCAAACGAGAAATTCTGGATATTTTTTTTTTTATAACGTGGTGACAACAGAAATCAGCTGTTTAGCTGTTCCAGTCACCCAAACTGAATCACAGTCTAAGAAGTTTAAAGTCTTTTCACTATAAGTATTTTAAATTAAACATCAATTTGAATTAAATATTGTAAGATTGCAACATTCATCCAATACTATCACTACTAAACAAAACATCCCTATTGTGAAACATGGTGGTGGTAGCGTCATGGTGTGGGGAATCTTTTCTTTGTCAGAGAATCTAGTTTGAGTTGATCGGGAGACAGAAGGAGGTAACCTGGAATAAAAGCTCTGAGTCTGCAGTGAAGGTTCACCCTCCAGCAGGAGGAAACAGAGCCAGAGCTACGTTTTGATCAAAGCATATCAATGTGTTAGAATGGCCTAGTCAAAGTCCAGAGCATTTGTGGGAATGTGCACTTAAAAACCGATGTGTTACAGATTTTCTCCATCCAATCTGATTGGCTTTGGGATATTATGCAGAGAGAGACTTGAGATGGGGATGCTGGATACAAATACACACCACAGTTTTCACATTTTTACTTCAAGAACAAAGTCAAAAACCAGGCATCATTTTTTTTTTCCCTCTTGTTCACATTCATGCATCGTTTTGTTGTTTTCTATCACATGAAATCTAAATAAAACACACTGAACTTTGCGGCTGTAACGATGAGCGATTTTAATCCTGGTCATTTTATTCTGCTTATTTTCCCAGAGGAAAACCTCAACTCGATGGCTCAAGCATCACTCTGCACTGAAACTTCGCAAAGTAAAAAAAGAATATACGGCTCTAGTAATATACTCTCATAAAGCCATGATGTGTTACATTAACGGCTTTGTGTCTTCTGACCCGCAGAGTTTTTTACTGAAGTTATCACCTTAGTGTTCTGCTGCTTCTTCCTGCTGATGGTGGCGGTGGCCTCCGCCTGTCTGTTCAAGATGCTGGACCACTCCCCAGGTCTGTGCAGCAAAGCACGCGCGCAATCTGTCCCACTGAAAAGCGGTATTCATTTTTTGCTCTCTGCATGTGTCTTATTTGCAGCTCCTGCCAATGTGTCTGCAGCTAAGTAAGTTTTTCCACTTAATTTAAAGTCATTTTATCGTTTCTTTGATTTAAATCGCCTTGTTGATGCGCATGAAATGCATCATATGTTCTATGATTCCAGCATAATACCATTTCATCTCTCTGAGCCGGAATCTCAGGTGGACGCTTTATCCCGTAATGTCCAGAGCCAGGTAAACCTAGAACACACCAGAGTTAATCTAGTTTTCTGACGTTTTAATAGAATACTTTACTTCAAAACCCCATATTTTTATTTTTATTTAAAGCTTTATTGACAGCTATATTTGCTCTGCAGCACTTTTATAAATTGATACAGAAGCAATCAATAGAGGGTGCACTTACTCTGTGTACTTACGTTTATTGTAATGTTTCCAGGCTGCACCAGTTGTTGCTCTCTGGAAAGAAATGTTACTAATAAAATTAGCAGAGGTCCTTTATCGTTACAGTTGATTAAGCGGCCTTAAGAGAATGTGAGTTTGGCTAAAGTTTAAGATTTCGGTTGCATCCGTTCGGCAGTTCTTCTTCATATCTCACAGTTTAATCAATGGATGCATGTTGCTCAGTTTCTAGAGCAGAAAAACAACCACAGCGTGTCAGCCGCCATGTGATGACGCCTGACACATGATCTCTGAGAGCAACAGCTGCAGGAGTTACATGCAGGTCTGCTGATAGTGTTTGGTGGTTTCCACAGACCCGACTGAATTTGCTGAGTAAAGCCTGTTTAATCTGTTGGCCGTCAGTGGAGCTCAAAATGTGGGCGGAGTTTAGGCAAAGCAGGGCGATCCTGTTGTTGTTACTGCTGCTGCAAGGAACAACAGCAGCAAGAACAATTCAGTCAACTTTTTATTCACTTTTTTCATACATTTCATCTTTACATTTTTTTTTAAAATTGCAATTAGATTCTTTAAATAGCTTTAGTTAGATTTGAATGGATTTTAAAAATAACTACTACTAATAACAGAGTTTCATATCGAATTATATTTTTTGAATAATTCATATTTATTCATGTTTTTCACTTTGACAATTGAAATTGTTTAAATAGTTCACATTCATAATTAATTATACATAATTTAAATTTTCCCATATTGTTATCAATATGTTTCCTTTGTAATTTTAGGATTTTTTTTTTTTGTCGGCTTCTGAATGCCTTTTTTTGTCAATTTGATACATTTTAGTTTTTTTGTTTTTTTAATTTGTCACGTCTTAAAAAGTTTTTGTTCCACCTGAATAATTAGATTTTTGTCCCTCGTCACCCACGTAATTTATTTGTTTATCTGTCATAATTTTAGTTTAGATTTTATTTTACTTGTCACCTCTAAAATTGGATTTTTTAATTTTTAATGACACAAGTAGACACCGTTTTCAAATAAATTTCTGAAGGTCTTTCATTTTCTGAAACATTTGAAAAGAGAAAGAAAATACTGTAGGTGCAAAATATATTTTTTACATGGCTTAATGTACTATTTTTATTTTATTTTTGTTAATATTTTAGCATGTGCTCTATTTTGGCAGACTATAAACTTTACAATATAAAAACATTTAACTTATAAACAACAAACAAGGCATACTAATTCTGTCTTTGTTTCTGTTTCAGACTGCTGAAAACACAGTATGAAAACATCCAAGAAGATCCTGATTTATGCTCATTACTATTTATTTATGAAGTAACCAACTTTCTGTGTTCAATAATCTGATATGTTTTATAAAATGCTCTAAGAGTGGACTATTCCTGTATAAAGAGTGATAAAATGTGCTGAACCACTACTGTACTTTGTACTTTTGCAAATAAATTCTAAAGATGTAAACGTGTGTTTTCATCAGTTAAGTGAAAGAAAACAATGTTTTCTTGCTTCTCTGTGAGTCTAAGTTTGATTCAGTGAACTGCAGCAGGACGGTTTTATTTCTCCCAGCTGAAGTGACGCTGAAGCTCGGGAGGCGTTGGCCGGCAGCTCTATCAGTCGCCTGCACGTTTCTCTGACTCTGCCCGTAAAGTCTTCAGACGCAGTTTCATCCACCCAGTTACAACTGCCACTTATCCCCTCCGATTTTACACCATTCAAAGCCTCCCGCCGACTTCAACATGTTTGCTTCTGTGTTTTTGGTCATCCTGGGTAAGCAAGCCTGCAGAAACTCAATCGAGTGTCAAGGATTTTGAAATAACTTAACATTTCATCTGATTTCGTCTCCATTCCTACAGGGTTGTGCTGCTGCACAAAAGAGAGCAGTAAGTGCATTTTCATGATCATTTGTGTGCCGTCCGGTGATGAAAGCTGATGGCTTTTTGGGATTTCTTTTTTTTTTTTTCTTCCCCAACAGGTCAGTTCCAACTGGAACAGCCACGACTCCATGGCCCCTCGCAAGCTTTGATAGGAGACGTCATTCCCTTTGTGTGTGAAATTCCCAGTTCAGAAAACAATGAACCAATTCTTCTGACATTATACAGGTAATTTGAGTCAGGTCACAGTAGGAGTTAAATGCATTTGGAGAAATAAAGCAACAAGAGACATGTTGTAATTCCTGTCTTCAGGAAGGATGACCATAAACAAATGTTTGGAGAATACACCCTCTCGGCCGGGGAGGAGATGGGAACCTTCCCCCAGATTATCAAAGCTGAGCACGATGGCTACTTCGAGTGTGTGGCCAGCGCACAAAACAACACTGAGATAAACAAGACTGTCAGCGAAGCACACTTCTTAAGGGTTATTGGTAAGTCTTGTTGAGGAGGAGGAATTATGCATTGTTTTACACATTAAAAACTGTTTCCTTAAAATATAAGGTCAAAAAAATATAGATTTTACACTCAGCAACAGTTCAACTCTGGTTAATTTCACTCATCAATGGCAGGAATGTCTTATTTACATACACTTTGTTAAATTCATAGAACAGAATAGAATTTCCTTTTATTGTTGTGCAGTGGGGAAATTCACCTTTTTTTATCTTCAGGAAGGTGTTTCAGGATACTTCACACATACATAATCGTATCTTAACACAAGCATTCAATGAATCAAAATTACACAGTTGTGTAAACGAAGCCCGTTTGTTCTTTGCGTGTTGTTGCTTAGTTATTGAAGTCCACATTATTTAGGTTTCATAAAACAGGGCTGCACTATTACAATTACAATATCACGTGGTTTCATGGGAAACAGGTTGAATATCTCTGAAATAATCTTGTTATAATCTGCTAAGTGAGAACAGAGAAGACAAATAAAAAACAATTCAAATGCAGGATCTCAAAGGATAAAATCTTTGCATATTCTCTTTTCTGACAGCTGTGGTTGTGACGTTTATGTGTTATTTTTCCATTTGTTTTGCAGTGCCAGTCGTCGGCGCTGCGATTGTTTACACGGGTCCAACAGAGATCTATGAGGAAACCAAGCTAGAGCTGCAATGCAAAGTTCAATCTGGAAATCATGTTTCCTACAACTGGTTTCTCAATGGGCTCCTCGTCTCTCCGTCTCCTGTCCACTGGATTGGAGACAACCGGTTAATGGTCACCAGGTCAGTGATGGCATAAAACATGGCTTAAAAGAGTCTTAAAAGAAATCCTTTAAGACTCTAAATTATTGGAGCTTTTTAAATTAACTGCTAAATGTGGGCAAACCCACATTTGTGCCTCCATCTAATTCTCCAAATGTCAATTGTCTTTTGAAACTTATAGCAGTGCTGAATGCTACGTATTGATTTAACAATTCAGAACATTTTTTATGTAATTCTTTAAGTTTGTTGAAGAAAATCATCAAGTAATGACATGGGGTCTTTGTGAGGAAATAATTGTTTTGCTAATTAATTTTCCGTCTGCTGTGTTTGTGGCTGAAGACGGGAAACCTGCAGCCTGTTGTGAGAATAGGTGTGACCTGCTTGCATCAGCTGTATTTCATGAGTGTATTTCCATCTGCACTTATTTAGTGAAATCTACTCCGTAAATAAGAAATTATGACTAAATAATGAAAGAAAGCACACACAAAAAACTGAGAAAATGGACGTCCTTTGTAAATTACCCCTTATTTTTACTGAAGGTCTCTTTAAAGATCTTACATGTCAACATCTGCACCGTTACTGAAACAAGACTGAAGTTTAGCTCATGTAGTTGGACATCTGTCATCGCTGCCGATGTGCAAATATAAGGCACAATCTCATCTGTTTGGTGATAATCTGTTTCAGTTCTCCCTTTCTGAAACACAAGAAAGGGTTTAAAAACTTGCAATGGTTCAAGACTTCTGCTTGATGGGGTTTTTTTAACCATCATTCTTTGCTTCATGATGCATTTCCCCTCATTCAAACCAAAACACAGTATGGTTTTAAAAGTAAAGTGTTTCAGAAGTCTTTGTTTGCTTGGTTAGCGTTAACATGATCTGCGTCTCTCCTAGAGTGTCCTCTAAAGATGGCGGCTCCTACATGTGTCAGGCTAAAAACATCTTCAACGAAACAAGATGGTTCACCTCCAACAGCTCAGACCTGGTTATCACCGTGAAAGGTTGGAAGTCATCTGCAGCACGTGTTTGATTACACTGTGACTTGCGAACGTAGCTAAACCGCTTGAACTACTCAGCTCTTGTCATGTTGCAACCACAAGCATTAATGTACTTTATTGGGGAGATTTCTTTAAATCAGCTCAGTCCAACCTGTTTCTTTCAGA
Source organism: Brachyrhaphis roseni (assembly GCA_903066815.1). Lineage (NCBI taxonomy): Eukaryota > Metazoa > Chordata > Actinopteri > Cyprinodontiformes > Poeciliidae > Brachyrhaphis > Brachyrhaphis roseni. The sequence continues at coordinate 89,463 of CAEFZY010016583.1, forward strand.
AGTCGTTAGTAAAGTGAGTAGTCTAATCTCAAATCCAGCCGTTCTGTGAAAGAAATGTGTGATTCAAGTACAATTCCTATCAGATGCATTCAAAATGTGTAACGTGACAAAATGTGGAACAGTTTAAAGGGGTTTATTAATACTCTTGTAAGGCGCCGCGCCCAGCAGAACGAACGTTCTCCTCGTTTCTGTTTCCTCAGACCTGGTGTCGACCCCTGACATCTCATTCACCGTGGTGAAGGAGGATGATGACACCTATTCAGCCAGCATCACCTGCCAGTCTCAGAGAGGCGATCCTCCTATAAGCTTCTCGCTCTACATGGGCACGGAGCTGATGGTCAGGATGAACGTTTCAGAGAGAAACGCCACGTTCAGTCTTCCAGTGGTCCTGGACCAGCACTCTGGATGGCTGCAGTGTCAGGCTAGGAACGGGAACCAGACTGAATACAGTCGATGGTTGCCTCTTGAAGTTGGTAGGTAATCGGGCTAATATAAAACTCTGCTGTGTATTTCTTACTCTGCTGATCTGCAATAAGTACTTACCAAAATAAGAGCCCCTTGATCCTCCCCCCCAAAGGAAAACCTTTATCATGAAAATCCAGACTCTTTGCTAACTTCCTGCTGCAGTTAGCTGTGCTGCAGCACTAATGCTATCAGCATTAGGAGTTTATGGTACTACTTCATTGTTTTAACATTCATTGGGGAGCGTTTCATTCAGCTACGTGCTGCAGATGGAAGAAATCCAATCTGTTAAGATTCGTCCTTTGGTTTTTCTGTTTCAAAACAAAACAAAAAATAACCTTGTGCTTTTGTTGCTTTTGTGTTTTTAAACTTAAATAAATGTATGCAAAATTAAAATTATTAAAAAACATAGTTTGATTTGGTAAAATACACAGTTGTTGTTGGGGTTTTTTTAATATATGTGATACTGGAAATGGTGAAATGCGCCAAAGAAGAAGAGTGTACAGGAGATTACTGCACTTCGTATTGTCATTTACTTTTACGTGGAATGTTAAATACATTTTGTTCAGAGTTTATGAGCTCTCAATGAGATGCATCGACTCTATTAAGACAAGGACTTCTACTGGTCGGGGTTTGGTTTAAGCCGATCAACAGTAAACCAGAACTGCACTTACAGTTTAACTCAAACTGAGACAGTAAAAGTGGGCAGAGCAGCACAAGGTCAAAAAAGGTCAACGGTTACAATCCCTCTGACTTTGTGCCTCTTTGAACCTTTCTCTAGTGTCAGTCGCTGGCCCAGTGACAGTCCAATCTGAATATGACATGGGAAATGACTACGCCGTCATTGGCCTGAGGCTCTACTGCAAGGCGGCAAAGGGAACTCACCCACGTTTCCAGTGGTACCTCAACCAAATGCCTCTGCGTGAGCAGGGAAGCTTCTTCTTTGTGGTGGATCTGCCGCCAGAACAGTCGGTCCTGCTGATGGCCGTGGGGAAACGGAGCTCTGGAACGTACCGCTGCGAAGTGTGGGACAGCTTCGACAACAGCACTGTCATAAGCAGCAAAGGGCTTTATGTGGACAAAGAAGGTAGACGCTGAATGTTGCTTGAGCAACGTCTCCTTGAGACAAATCACTGACTGATTTCCATTTTTCTCCTTAGTGCTGAATCGCCTTCCAACCTTAGTGGTGGCTGTGGTCTTCAGTTGTTTCGCGCTCCTGATTTTCCTGGTGTTGTTTTGTTGTCTGTCAGGAGTCATCTTCAGTAAGTTCGCCTGATTTCATATCTTTGTTTGTCTTCCTTTGCTGTGAAGGGGGGATGCTGAACATTTGTCCGTTCTTCTTTCAGGGTGGAAACAGTCTCAACAGAAGTCAGAGTGAGTGTTTTTTTTATATATTTATTGGAAAACAAAATAATCCAAAATGTTTTAATTTTTTTGCTTTCTTTGGAGGAAAAGATAATGAATGACATCATAGATTCAAAGTGAAAATTAAAATGTCTATTCCAGTTTTCTATTAGCGTCACAGCTGCTTTTAAAAGAATAGATGGCAGTTTTTGAAGTGAGGTTCTGTTAAAATATTATAAACCGTAGATTCGTCTCTTACCGTCTTCATGTGGGTTAAATCCAGCTCCCACAAAATTCATCCAGAACTTCTCTCAGTAGTTTTTTTTTTTTTCCCCACCAGGGGGCTTTTTGCGGGCTCTAGTGTCCCTTATTCGACAGTAGGCTGACAGGAAGGGGGTAATAAGAGGGGGAAGACATGCAGCAAATGTTGTCGGGTCCGGGAGTCGAACCCTCGACGGCCGCGTCGAGGACTCAAGGCCTCCAAACGTGGGTCGCGCTAACCCCTACCCCACCACAACACGTCCCCTCAGTAGTTTTGCCCATAGTTCAGTATGAGATTATAGTGATGGAGATTTAGGATTACTAATTTCCAGAATATTTTTTGTTATGAACCTAAAGATGAAATCAAAAGAAGGTGACTGAACCTAGTAATCCTAGATTCAGTCACCTGAATGGTTGGTTGGATGGTTGGTTACTCTTAATAAGTAAGAGTGTTGTTACTTGTTAGCCACAGTGTAACAAGTCCTGTAATAATTTTTTATAAAATTATTTATAGAAAAGATTTCATAATTCTGACAAAAAATGTAAAAAAATAAAATAAAAATGACTGACAAGGGGTGAAAGGCCATTTAATGAGGAAGATGCCATTAGTCCACAAGCAGGATAAAAATAACTAGGTAACAATTGCAAAAGGACTCAGGGATAAAATGTTTGGCTTTTGCAAACATGTCTTGTGATCTAGTGAAATAGAAACTAAGCTAAAATTTACTGGCGTTTCGCAAACAGACAGTTTCATAATCTTGACTGACCTAAAACAGCAAAGTGTTTAGTCTGATTTGATGTCAGATTTAAGGAAAAAACAACTGTCCATGTAAATAAATGGTTTCAGCTGCATTTTAGTTCAAAGACGAAGCAACGCTATGGTGTATGCTCTGTTGCTTCTTCTGGGAAAAACCATTTTACCACCTCCCACTTGACTTCCTGCCGATAATAAATACCCTGCACGTCTTCATCACACTGTAAATTTGTTAGGTTGTATTTTCCCAAACGATTACGCAGATTGGGTCTGTCGGGAGCTGAAACTTACATAAAATGTTTCTGAAAGGCTAACAAGCTAACTGTGTTTAAACTCACTATTAGATCGAGTTTTGCGATGGACGAAAGACTTGTTGTATCTGAGAACGAGATGGTAAGTCAGCATTCCTACAAACCTGCAGGTTTCCACCACATCACACCACCAGCCTAAACGCCTGACATAAATCTTCTCCTGTAGGACTGGACAGAGTACAACGAGGACCCTGATGTGGCGAAAGCACCAAGAGAGGACGAATTTGATCAGGTGTCGGCATCATTCAGTTCAATATTCAGCCATTATTAGCAAATATTCAAACTATTTTTCTCATATCCTGGTCAGGAATCTGAAGCCTCTGAGGACGAATGGCCTCAGATCGAGCAGGAGACACTGGAGAATGAAGCTGATGAAGACTCAAACTGAACACTATCTATATCTATACCCTGGTGCCATTTCAGTGTAGATATGTGTAGTAATAGTTTTAGCAAAATGATGTTAAAGGTGTTTTTATAAAATAAGCAGTGTCTTTTAGTCAAATATCTTGAACTCTTTTACATTTTGTAACATAACATCAGCTTACTTAATTGGGATATTACACAATTCTACATAAAAAAAAAATCACACACTCAGCATTTGTAACTGTGCTTTGCTGTTGAAATTCCCTGAAACCTGTCAATGGATGGCCAAGAATTAGACTGTACCTAAAGCATTGACTATCCATTGCTAAACTGCAGAGGAGGGAACCGAAAGAGTTTGTATTTCTGCTGAGTTTGCACTTGGTTTGGTCATAATTTTCTGAGCGTCCTAAACGTGCGCACCAACCAACAAATGTTGAAACTGAATCATTCATGTTCATAGTTCATCATCTAAAGACTGTTAACCAGTTCCATAGTTGGTTACTGTATTTGAACCCCCCTGATGTTGTTGTTGAAATACGCTACACAAATAAACTTGACTCGACACAAACTACGTTTTATTAATTCATCACTTTTAAAAATAATAATAAAACAGCTCAATTATCCTGTGAGTAGCACAGAATTTGCAAACTGGTCTTGATTTTTATTTCAACAAAGACATTCTGTGTTGCTGTTTTTAATGGTGAAAAAATCATACTATATTGTAATGTACATGACCTTTGGGTTAAATAAAATCTGTATTAAGACGTTTATCCCATTTAAAAGTCAAAACTTCAATCACAGACCAATTGTTGGACATTTCAAGGTAATATCTAAATAGGGCATTTTTGTGATTGTGGATCAGAATTTTTATCAGGTTTTATTGTAAATTTTGGAGCAAAACTTACCCAATAATTTCAGTTTTTAAACAGTTCTAATCCACGGTAATGTTCTCCCTGTCGTTTAAATGCTTTTTTTTTTTTTAATAGCTCTCGCTATTTTTCAAACCAACTCACTAGATTGTTTGAAAGAAATCCTGAAGAAAAACTAAGCAGTTTTCTTTACATATCAAAGCTGAGCTGCGCAGCAGGAGAAATTGTCATGAATTGTGCGGTGGTGAGGTGGTGAGGCAGACGCTGGAGACCCAGGTAAGATGAGAAATGATGATTTAATGAAAAAACAAATTATGCAGCTAAACAAAAATAGTCCAACGACCAGGCAGCACGATTTGGGCAGAATCCAGGGCCCAACACCGGTAGCAACTGGAAGAAACGAATGGGCTCAAACAAAACATACAAAATTAGTCCCACGACCAGGCAGCACGATTTGGGCAGAATCCAGGGCCCAACACCGGTAGCAACTGGAAGAAACGAAGGGACTGACAG
>CAEFZY010016587.1:0-49551 GCA_903066815.1 Brachyrhaphis roseni
TTTTGGTTGGTGGTGTGCCTCGTGATTCTTTCAATGAAAACAATGTACCTTGGCTCAAAAAAGGTTGAAAAACACTGCATTAGAGGGTGTCAATGAAACATTGTTGCAAATGTTGTTTGCAACATTTTGGCAGGAGATTAACTCCTCACAATTAAACCCATGAATCCAGCCCTCTGCTGTGGTTCAGATGTTGTTGTTTGGAGTTTGTATGATGTGGCCTTTGCTGATAGAATGACATAAGTCGCGGGCCAATCAAGGTACGCGGTCCGCTATCATTCAAATTGTTAACATGCAATACACAATTTGGTGTGACTTGTACTACCCCTGAAGTGGTCACAAAATATGGAAAAGAACCTTGCAGGTTCTGCTTAGGGTGTCAAATCTGGCCTTAGCAGACGGTGGCAGAACCCCAGTGGAGAAGCAGCTTTAGAGGCTTTGGAGGAGTTGATACAGGGGCAAAGTTTGTCAATCAACCAAGACAATCATAGTAGACATACAGTTAGAGATAAATTGCTTTCATCAAATCTGAGACACATAATACTGTGTGTGGAAAACAGAGTATTAACACAAACAATTGTTATAATCACAATGAAGTAACTGTGATTACTTCATTGTGATTATAACTCAATCAAGTAACTGTGTTACTTTCAGTTGTAATAAAAATGCTCTATCTATGAAATATAACTTCAAAGAAATTTGATTTTATAATTTTATGCCTTGAAATTGGGCCTCTGTCTCTTTAAGAAACTCTTGCTCTTTCTGACACCCAAAACACAGGAAGTCACTGCAACTTTACTGCTCTGTTAACCCTTTTTACAACGTTTTCATCGGTGTTTCACTGAGAGGTAGTTAGTATAGTGATCTTTGCAAGATGCGCAGTCCTACAAGCTGTTTGCTTATTGTTGCTGGCTAGTCTGAATGAACTGAGTGGATTTGTGTGTACTGTAATACAGAAGTTTGGAATCTTGGAAACTGCAGCTCAAAGGAGGAGCTGTGCCTCGAGGGCGGTGCTCGATCCACTCAAGCATTTTGCACAGCTGAATGGCCACCACAGGAAATTAGAGGACTTCTCAAATATGCATTGGAGAAGGAAAGCAACACTATAGGTATGTTTTTGATGAGAGAATAACATCTTATCATGATGTAAAGCTAAAAACGTTTGATTTTGCATAATATGGGCCCTTTAAAGTTGATAGAGACCTACCACTTAAGAATTGAAGGGGTTATACAAAATATTAAATCAAATACAGGCCGAACTATGAATACATATGTTAAATATATAATGTTGAATTTCCTTGTATCATTCTGCTTTCATTTTACAATCATGCACTTTGTTTTCATCTGTCATGTAAAAATCCCAATAAAATAGATTGAAGTTTGTGATTGTAATGTGATAAAACATGAAAAAGTTTGAGAGAAAAACTTTTGTCTGGTACTTCACAAACACACTGTCTATTGTTGAAAGATAAAAATGTAAAGCCATGTTTGAAGACTTCTCTTGCCCATATGTATTACATTCTGGAGTGTAAGTTTTACTGGGTTTCAGGCAGATTGCAGTCCCTGGAACCAATCCTCTTCTTCTTCAGTCTCCTTCCTGAGGCTGTCAGCTTTGGCAAGTGCAAGCTTTTGTTTCCTCAGCATTAGCTTTCAAAATGAAAACCTTTCCTTTCATGCACTCCATCTGATTTAGGTTAAGTGTATTAAACATCTAATGAAGAACAGAAATATTTTCCTCGGGGCACTGCTTCCAAATCCTCACTGTCCAGCCAACGCCACTCCTTAAGCTCCAAATCATGTCATCTTTTTCTCACCATGGGTTCCCATCATCTCCTTGGCCTCGCTGTTTAGACCTCTAGACCTCACAGGGCTTGCTTACTTAAGAAGACCCCAGCCAGCAAGTGTTGTCCGAACCCAAGATATTACAAACAACAGATGTCATGGACCTCTGACTTCACTCCACTTCAAACAATTATATGCACATAAGGCTGTATCATTGTCTTGCAAATCCAAGACAGATGATAGGTCTGTGCATGCTGTATTGATTGTAATAATTGTGTTTGTCTAGTTTTTCTGATCTTTCTGAACAACACCTATCTGTAAAATTTGTATTTTTTCTGGGAAAAGGATTTACTGCATCAATACATTCACAAAATAATTTAACATCCCTCTTTTTACCAGCCTGATCCTCCTGCCAACCCAACCCAACCTACACCCCTAAAGTCCCAATTCACACATGCAAATTGTGTCTGTGTCTGATTAGTTTTGTTCTCTGTTTCTGCTTGAGGGTGCCAGAATCTGGCTTGATGTTTCGTACCAAAACCATGTCTGGGATACTGGCTCTTCACAGCGAAAGGAACCTTGTCCTCCTGGATATCACAGGAAAGAAAAGAAGTTATTGGCTGTCTGCCTTAAGCTCTACTCAATTCAAAACCTTTTCTCAGCATAAACACATGCAGACCAAGTGGTAGGAATAAACTTCCAAAATACTCCACATCCAAACTTTGCTAGCTTCTTATGTTTTGTGTTACTCTTTGTTTTTATTTCCCAGCTTTCTGACTGCATGGCAGCCTTGATGTGTTTCACATGGGTCTCATTAACCTTGCTTTCCTTCATGTTATCTGTCTCTCTTAGGCAAAAAAGGTATACCAGTTAGTCCAATTATTGCCTTAGCAATGTATGTTGGAATCAACATACCTTGTCTTCAAACACAACTAAGCCGCCAAAGTAGCTGGTGCCCTGCTGCAGATGGTTAAAATTTGGGATTTAACCCAACATAAAACCAAACTGCATGTTTTCATATTTTCATAACAACATATTCTTAAGAGTCTGCACTAAGCATGTTTGTCAAATTTCTATTCTTTGTGCTTGTTTTTATGTCTGTCCTGAATTCCAGTCTCATCTCTTGAATTGAAACTCACATATAATCTATCCTAATACAATTAATCTATTCCAGTATAGTCATACTAAAGTGCAACTTTACAAGATTCAAGCAAAAGCACTGATGAAAAGAAATAATATCTAGGACAATCCAACTTATCACATTTTAAAACTTTTTTTTATCCTAGGCTCGTGTTTATTAGTAACTGCGTCTTTTACCAAACTGCAACACCTTCCAAGTAGTCAGCAAGATGCCAAGCATTTTATGAGCTATGAAGAACCCTGCAGCTGCTTATTACTGGTGTTTGTCAAAGAAGTTCAATGTTTACAAGCTGGACAAAGATCGCTTTTGGCCCTTTTGCAAGTTAGAAATGACTCAACTCCTCCTACCTCCTAAATTCTCTGCATGGGTAGCCTTGGCAAGTGGAGTGACTGAAGATATAAGCAATGCAGAATAACTAACTGGCTCACCAAAGCTCTACAAAAAAATGACGTTAGTTAGCATCACCTCACCTAATGTGATGCCGCCAACTCTACTGCCGAGGCAAAACTTGAGGAAATTAGAGAAGACAAAGGGCTTCTTTGTACTGTGTTAGTTGACGCACTGTTCAGTCCAAATCAGAAAACCAGCTTCTACATCTGGTTTGTAAGTCTGAAACATGAGATGTAAGCAGCATTATAGTACCACTAATGTGAGTCTTAGACTGGGGTGAAAACATGCTCTACTGCAGTCATACAAATTTAAAAGTGCCTTTTAGGCATAATTCTAGAAAAATATATTGACACCCTCATCAACTTATTTCTAAGTAAATAGATTTTTAATTAGCATGACATTTTCACACTAAGTAACCCACAAGATAATAAAAGATTATTCAATTAATTAAATGTTGAAGCTGCCAAAGTTGGTTACAGATGTATTATTATATTTCTAAATATTTAAGTAAGTCACATTGGGGAAATGGAAAATTTTAACAACATAATTTCACCATAAACCACCAAACAACTCAATGCTCCTCGCAAGACCTCTGGCAGAGGGATCAAAAGAAGAGTAAGAGGGCTGAGAACCACTTGAAGAGAGTCTCAGAAAGGTCTGGCCTCTTTTTTTGTAAACAGTAAGCAATGCACTCCAGCATTCCTTCACATAAACACATTGCATAAGACTCCACAAGAAAGAGCAAGATAAGACTTGCTTAAATGTTGCTGCAGAACAGTTGGACAGCCCAAGACCAAAACAGAACTTTCCACACAACATTTTATAGAGTTAATGGCATTGTACATTATTCCCAAATGTTAATATAAATAGAGGTGGAAACATAATTTTATGCAAAGAAGAATAGGCAACAAAAGCACATTTTACTTGTACACTTAATAATATAACTGAAAGAAGGATGAATTGAGAAATATGCTAGGACATTCTTTGTAAAAATCTGAAAATGAAACAAGGCAGAATGATGATTTCAAACAGGGCTTGCCAAAGGCCATATGGGGCTTTGATCGCTTTCTCAGTAAAACTAGGGAAATAGAGCACATCATGCCAGTTCTAAAGTCCTTATACTGGATCCCCATAGTTCAGAGAGGAGACTTTAAAATACTTTTGTTAGTTTGTAAATCCCTGAATGGCTTAGCACCAAAATACATTGTTGTGATTATTAACCTTCCAGACAGGTCTTCTGATTCTAGCCTAATCTGCATCCTCCCAACCAAACATGGAGAAGCAGCATTCAACGTTTATACTTCACTAATCTGGAACAAACTTCCAGAAAACTGCAAAACTGCTGAAACACCAAGGTCCTTTAAATGGAGGCTAAAACCCCACCTGTTTAGAGTTGCCTTTAATTAATGTCAACTGGAACACTGATCAATATATTTCATGTATTTGATGATGTCATCTCACATAATGTTTATTGCTTTTTTTCATTATTGCTACTGTATCTGTAATACATAATACAGAAAATGTATTCGTATGAATGGGTATAAATCTCATTTTAACAATCCATATGACAGCTTTCTCAACATGTTATTCTCAAGACATTTTAAAGCTGTAGTATTTAAAAAATTTCAGTAAGTGTTTTCAGCAATTATTCCCTATGTTCTTTCACTTTTGTACATAGAGTATTTTAATTTATAGACCAAATTTTGGTGGTTTCTTTATAAGTATGGTGGTTATACTGGCATCTGGTTTGAATTTCATGTCAGGAGTCCCTGTTAAAACTATATTTACAGAGAAAACCTTGATGTGTTTTAGGACTTACTTTCCCCACCGTTGAAACAGGCTGAAGGGAGTTATGTCTTTGAGGCTTTGGTACCAGACAGAGACAGGGACGTTAAAAGTAATTCCACACGCTCTGCTGCTACCAAGGTCACCCCTGCAGAGAATGCTACTCTGATCACACAAGGCACATTTTGCTTGTAAAGCAATAGCCTGTAGGGTGTACCTTCATTCTTCTCGCAGGAGAAGTGTAGCCATTCTTTCTCCAACGCCCCTTTAACTTAGCCCTCTACAGCCAATTGCAGTACTAAATGTTTTTGGGTGTTTTTTCAGATAAAAATGTGTGGTCAATAGAACAAACCATTTTTTAAGATGCAGATGCTAATGAAAACACAGCAAAGAACTAAGTGAACTAATGTGTGTAGGAATAAAGTAATCAAAACCTACTCACATTTTATTACTAAGCACAAATCTCTTTCACTCTGTAAAAAGGTTGCATTAGCACATAATTGGAGCCATCTGTTTCTTTGCAACACTAAACTCTATCTTATCAACATCGCCAAGTTCCAAGTCAAACTCTTTTTCTGTATTCTAAAGCTGCAATATTTTCATTTTGGAGTAGAATGACCAAATCTGGCCCAAATTTCCCCTTTAAAAGCATCCAAGTTTGTAGATCACACATCTTTATGTTTATATGAGAGTATGTGTGCAGTGTGCCACACCCTTTTCTCAGAGAAGCAACTCATGAGATGACTTACAACATCCCAGAGCTTTGCTGTCCTCTGCTGCCAGCCAATTTGTGCTAGAGCGGAGAAAGGATTATTAACAAGCACAGCTGGGACACACACAGCAGGCCAACTCCTCCCCACTAATTCCAATAGTGTTTCCAGTGTTCTGTCCTGCAGAGCAAGCGCAAACATAGTGTCTCTATGTGCACAACATGTGTGATCATGAGCTCACATGTGCAGCCAACATTTATTAGAGTTGGTTGTAGAATTTCACTACAATCAAATGAATATAAACGCAGAAGATTAAATGTGGTTCCACCATCTAATTTCTGAGCTTAAACAAAAATTGAACCCACCCATAGCCCAGTTCCAGCCAAGCCAGTTTTTTTCCCACCAAGTCCTAGCAACTGGGCCGTGGCTCGGTAACCAAAAGCTACAGTAAGCATTAGACTTAACAGACTATTACCTCACAGGGAAAGACATAGTCATCTGGCTAGCAGTCAGCGTGGGACTCTATACATTTGGCTGTGGGTCGTTAATCTTCCCTCTACTCTTGTCAGGCTGCCTGTTGCCATGGCTCTTTTCCAAAAAATCCCAATGCTGCAGTGAGTCAGACGGTGTGAGGAAGTAGACAACACCCCAATGAACAGACAGGGAGCTCTTACTACAAAAAATATGGCCCACAGATTACTTACTAAGCTGGCTTCAGATGTACAACTGCTATTGCACAATAAAGAACTAGGAGTCATTTAATAATATTTAGATACACGTATGCACATGCACAAAATGCTATGACATCACAGGCCTGTGAGAGAAATTTAAAGTGGTTTAAAAAAAAGGCCTAATCCCCTTATAGAGTGAAACTCTTCTCTCGACAGGGTGGCCTTCTCCTCTGCTGCTTGGAAGACAGACAACTGAGAAATCCTTAGTTTCCCACTTACTGAGTCAGCTTGCTGGCTGCTAAAGAAGTGTTGAATATCACTCAGCCTATACAGCAAAAGGGAGTTTCTGACTTCCCCTGTTTCTCTTTGCAGTACAAAAGTAGTTGCCCAGTTTTGTAGCTCAGAGTTTCATCTGTAAACTCAAGGCGTCGTCCTGCAAGGAGGAGTGACTTACACATTTCTGCATCCTAGTTAGTTCAACCCCTGTCAATTTGTAACTCCACTACAAACGTACACGTTACCATTTTAACTCTAGCAACTCTACCCATAAAGAAACTACTCTTACCTATGTAATAAACCCTGGCACGTATTATGAGATAAAATAGTCACACAATGCTCAAGTCTTAATTAAAAATTTTTATTTAAACAAATACTATTTTCTTAAAATGAATAAACAAAATTTCAATTTTTTGTTCCTGTCCTGATCGCCATATGGCCAAATTGACTCCCATGGAAAACAAAATAAAAGTGAGCTTTTATTTTCATTATACAAATGTAGTTTTGGATTCCCAAAACTACATTTCCATGCTGTAGATAGTCAGCAGTTTATAGACTTTTTTATTTATTAAAATCAATTGTCAAAGGCAGTACAAGAAATCCCCTGAATAGGATGTTAGGTTCTAAATTTCTCTTAAAAATTTGCTCCAAAATTACCTGCCTCTTTGTACAAAATGACAAAGAGGCAGAATGGCCAGCCACCTTTTTTGAATATATTTATTTATTTGTCAACAGCAAATAATAAAATATGGTGAAATAAAAAAGACAATTATTCTTTTACTGTTTAGCATTTCAATGACCAGAAATAACAACATCCACTAGCTCAGTTTCAGAGATCTAGTTAAGGTTAAACACCTGGTATTAGCAGAGAAATTCTCATTCAGCAGAATGACAATTGTTGCAGTGAATGACAGGATAATTTATTCACCAGCCACTGGGTAACGTGGTGGTCTGTATGCAAGTCAGTGAGTCAATGGTGAGTCACAGTATGTGTGGGTGTGTGGGTTACCCCAGAGACTAATCTGTTACACACTTCTACAATGGCCATGCTGTTACACAAGCTTATAGTGTGGTACGATTTTACAGAGATTTCTCATCTGCCTGCACTTCTATGTATGCAGGTTTGTGCAAAAATAAATACATGAAATATCTACAATTAAAACAAAGGCATTGCATTTGCAAAATGTCTGTGTCATGTTAAACTCACCTGATATAAGGAAGGCAGGAGTTGCAGTTTGACAGTATGCACTGCCAGCCAGGGCCAGGGAAATTATTGTGATGCACAGGAGGCTTATCATTTTCTCTCTATTCTCCTCAGTTATTGTAAAGCAAAAGAGTTCTTCAAAAAAAAATCTTAAGATGTACTTTCAAAAATCTAATTTTCTGAAAATTATTTTTCTATTTTATCTACTTGTTTCTTTTTCTGCAGCAGCTGTCTGCAGTGCTACTGGAAATGTTGGGCTCCTCTGAGGTCCAGACAAATGCCTTTTATTGTAGCCTAGCATGGTAGAGACCACTCCTCCTCCCCTCAGCCCATCACCCTGCATAGCTCTTTACCGGCTCCCTTTTGGCACATCTTGTATGAAAAAAAATCCCCTCCTTTCCCCCTTGGAGAAACAGAGAAACAGCTACACATTGTGAACCAGCTGAAAATGGTCCAAAGTAATAGGCATGCAAAATAATAAACCTTGAAAAGTTCTTGTATAAAAGTAAATATAGTTAGGTAATAAAAGCAATCTATTATTCCCATCAAATCTTGCTCTCTGGTTTGAATTAGTTTGCATGAAATATTTTTGCAACCTCCAGATCAGTATTTTTACTATTAAACCAAAAGCCTCTCCCAAAACGTATTGATATCAACATATGGAAATTTCAACTTTTGCACGTTTACTGCAACAATATCAGTTACTTCATTTCTCAAAGACTAAAAGAAAGACCTGAAGCAATTGAGAGATTAAATGTAGGAGCCTATTATACTCTTTTGTCTACTCCACTGATATGGAAATAGAATAGAGGTAAAAGTATCATATAATACAATATTAGTTTTAAATTACTAACAGCACATTGTCTTTTGATTATCTTTATAGTTGCAGTAAGTAACTTTTATAAACAAGATAGTTTTTATATATTTTTTCAATAACCATTTTCTGACAGTATAACATGAGACAGATAATTTGTGAAAAAATCAAGCTCATCTACCTCCTCTCTGTTGTCCTACTGCAATCTACCGAAATACACTGATCCCAGTTAGAAACGACCAATCAGAGGCAGGAGGAAGGTCTCACTGCTGTCAAACACTCTCATATACCAGCTGCTCAAAGTGCTAATGGTGGAGAAACAATTCACTGAAAATGGTTTAACTTCTGTCATTGGTGGCCAACTAGTCAGAGAATTCATGGTAGGCTCTGGTTTTGGGAAAAATCTGTATCATAGCAGAGAGAGGAAGTGGTGGGTGTGAGCAGCACACACACAAGGATGATTGACAGCTCTTAGACCCTCCTCCTGGAACTCATTGTTTTTTTTTTCTGTCAAGACATAGTGTCAGTTTTAAAAAACATATAAAAAACATGCTACTTATAAAAGCTACATTCTACAGTTTTAAATGGTAATTTACAGTTTTAAGCAAAGAAATCCCTGCATATGTTTAGATGCTAACACACACAACTTAACAGAGATGTTCATTCTTTTCAGTTTGACCAATTTCACCCACTTTCAACTCACTTATTTGCTCACAAAACCATGTAATTATGACTGATTTATTTTCATGCCTTGATTTCTTTCAGTTTTTTTAATTTTACATTTGCACTTAAAAACTAAGATTCAAAAGATTAATAGAACAATCAGCTGTACCTATTTTCTTCTGATCTTATATTTATAATTAAAATGTCTTCATTGAGGCCTGCATGTTGGCATCTCTATGTTGACCTGCAATGGCTTGATGACCTTCCCAGGGTGTACCATGCCTCTCACCCTTTGACCTCTGGAGATAGGAACCAGTTTCTTGTTTGTGTGCATAAACATGGTGAATAGAACTGAAAGTATCTTTGAAAAGTATGTAAATATATACTCAAACCCTTCGGAGTCAGAGCATCATATAAGTGATAATTAAAATTCATCCTGAAAGTTATACTTTTGTCTTAAAGATAATTGTTTTATTGATTGTTTTCACTTAATTCTCCTTTCTTTTTTCTCCATCTACCGTCTTCATTCATGAACATCTTGGACCAAGAACATAATTCATCACCTTCCTCAAATAAATGTCTACTTGCAGTGGTCTCTAAAAGAGGGCAATGCTGCAAAAGGAACAGTGTACTCATTTTGCTTCTCTGCACTTCACCATACTGAAGTTATTACAGCGCCATGCTGAAGTTATTATGATTGGGACAATCTAAATTATTTTCTTTTCTTTTACTCTATATTCCCTCTGCCCCATCTGTCAGTACTTTGGTCTGAGAGCAGATGACAGCATGACTCATGGTGTGCTCTAATGCATTTTCCATAAACATGTATGTCCAAACTTACATGTTAAATCCTCAAACTCCAGGTAGAGGGGAAAAACTAAAGGGACCAATCAATGTCACAACTCAACAAAACTGCAACATGGACAGTTGGAGGCTGTGCAGCGAGCGTTGCAACACTTCCTCCCAGGCCTGCGCGGAAGGCATGTCCTGGTGAGGTTGGACAATACTTTGGTGGTTTTTCATATCAACCATCAAGGGGGAACACGGTCGATAACATTGCTGAGGCTGACCCAGAAGCTCTTGATCTGGGCAGCCCTTATTTTTACCCGCTTGAGGGCAGTCCAGATTCCAGGGGTGCAGAATGGGACGGCCGATATTTTGTCTCCATCACCGGCGGTAGTAGGGGTCATTTGGGAGAGGTATGGCAAAGCAGCTGTGGACCTATTTGTGTCCCAAGAGACGACACATTGCCCGCTTTGGTTCTCCCTGGCAGACAGTGCCAGTCCCCTAGGTCAGGATGCCCTGGCACACAACTGGCCGAGAGTGCTTCTCTACGCTTTTCCGCTGCATCCCCTGATAGGCCCAACACTCCTGAGGGTCCTTCAGGAGGGGCATCAGGTCCTTCTAGTGGCCCCCCTGTGGCCATAGAGAACCTGGTTTCCACTGCTGCACAGGCTCTGTTGCAGCTCTCCAATGCCTCTTCCCCACAGGAAGGACCTTCTGCCACAGCTGGGGGGTCGGATCCTGCATCCCAATTCCAGTCGCCTCCAACTCTGGGTTTGGCCGCTACAGGGTCCAGCGTTTCCTTCTTAGAGTATGATGGAGACATCGGACATACAATGACTAATGCCAGGGCCCTTTCCACACGACTGGTGTACACCCATAAGTGGAAGGTTTTTAGCAGCTGGTGTCATGGTAGATATGAAGATCCTGTACACTATCCTATTTCTGTTATTTTAACCTTCCTTCAAGCACTGCTTTCTCAGCTTCTCCGTTTGAACCCTTGGCAGAGATTAGCCATGAGAGTTTGTCAAGAAATACATCTTTTTTCCTCGCCATGGCTTCGGCGAAGCGGGTGGGTGAACTACATGCGCTGTTGGTTCACGAGTCCTGTTGCCATTGGAACCCAGCTGGTTCTGGCGTTACTCTTTGGCATGATGTAGCGTTTCTCCATAAGGTGGTCTCATTTGCGAGCCACTCTGTGCCCCTCCAGCTTGCTCGCTTTGATGCCGATGGGCCTGATGAGGCTCTCTGCCCAGTTCAGGCACCGGAAGCATATGTCAGACTCACAGCTTCTCTGCAGTAGTCTAATAGTCTGTTTGTTTGCTACGCAGGGCGCAGCATGTTGGCTTGCGGACGTGCAGGAACAAGCATTCTTTCTACAAGGCCAACAACCCCCTGCTGGTGTATGGTGCCATTCCACCAGGAGCATTAGTTTGCCATGGGCCGCTATGACTAGGGTCACTCTGGAGGCTATATGTGCACCAGCCTCCTGGTCATCCCCAAATACCTTGGCTAGGTTTTACAGGGATAACTTGGCTGCCTTTCACCCATTGGACCCCTCCAATGAAAGGCAGCCAAGTCCTATCCCAGCGCTCATCATCATCCCAGTGAGGTGGGCATGTTTTCGGGGTTGTTTCTTTTCTGTGTGTGATTCCATAGGACTCTGTTGTTAATCGTCATCCAGCGCTCGATCCCTCGGAATCATTGTGTTTCGCGAAAAGATTAAGGGACTCAGCTGTCATTGTCATGTGATTACATAGACTTACTGGTTTCACCAGGGGTCACATGTGACCATGTTAGTATAAGATACTCGACTTGTGCATGCGCAAGACTGATCATTCAGTGCTTTCAGAACCCACTCTGGCAGTCATCTGGGATTCATAGAAGCGTAGTTACAGTCGTAACTTTCATTTCAAAAGCAGCTGCAATCAAATACTGTACTGCATCTGGATTTCAGAGGGGTATCGAAAGCAGTGCAGCCTTTGCCAGTTTTGTTGTAAATGTTGTTCAAATGGTCTTTTCCTTCCCTTCCAGCAACTGATCATGTTAAAACAACATAATCTGGCCAAAATATGTTGAAATTAATTGACATCTTGATTTACAATATCGGCTTAAGAAATAAAAGACAAATAGACAATGTCCCACTTAAAGGAATTAAATATAGCAGAACCATCAGCAAACCATATTAGATAACCATTGTACTTGAACGTGAAAGAATTTGTCAATTGTATTTGAACACAAAAAAATTGTCAAATCAATTCTACAATGTGCTCATAATTTGCTATCTTTGTTGGATTTTGGCTCAGCCATATCCCACAATGTCTGTTTTCTTCTGATTGAGTGTGAGTGGTGAAATATTAGATAATGCTTCTGATTACCAGCCAACTGCTAACAAGCTGATGTAACAACACTGCTCAGATTGTTTTTACTCCATGGGACTGAGAAAGACAGACAAGCTGGTGGGCAGATTTGTGTTTAAATGTGGTGCTTTTTTATGTCTGAAAAGTTGGATCCAGAGATTTAGAATCAGCATTTCCATCCTGTGCTTACATTCAGTTTACAACAAACCCCACCTTGACCCCTCAGTGAGGAGTCAACCATATATATTGCGGGGCCATATGAAGGTGTTTCTCACTGCCATGAGGCTGTGAGTTGTCTAGCCCCAGGACACAAGTCTTGACCACCAAGTGTCCCCCCTCGCCTGTCTCCTGGATGGTGTCCTGGTCTGATGATTCCCAATGACGTAAACCAAGAAGTTGTCCTATTTCAGTGTGATCTTTGATTTGCTCTTAGAATGAAACTCCCCTATAACAGGAAAAACATCCAGTAGGACTTGCCTCAGTCTTAGCAGCTATTTGCTGTGACCTAATGAGGGTTTAAGAAGCCAGAAATACAGAAGAACTGATCCTGCTATTTTTATCCTAAAGAAAAAGTACAGAAAGTACATTGGCAGGAACTGGGATGCTGTGTCAGATGGTTGACCTAGAGAGGGGTGCTGAAGTCCAGTCCTCTAGAGCTACCATCAAGGACTGGATGCATCCCTGCTTCAACACGCCTGAATCAAATGAGTGGCTCGTTAACAGGCCTGTTTAGAGCTGATCCCGGTCTGTTGGAGTAAGGATGCTTCTAAAAGTTGCAGGACAGTAGCTCTCGAGGACTGGACTTAAGCACCCCTGACCTAGAGGTTAGGTTTAAATCCCAAACCAATCATAACACCAAGTGTAAAGTAACTAGAAGCCATATGACGAAACATATTTATGTCCAGTTACTGTGAAATAATATTACAGAATCTTTAAATTGTTCATGTGCTGTGCCCTTCAGATTATCTATATCAGGAAGGCAGAAATCATCCCTGATGCTTTTTGTATATGTTAGCTCTATATAACAGCTAACATATAGAAACATAAAACATGTAGCTGGGGCAAAAATAAAGATGTAAATACAAAACAGCAACATTATGTATGATTACCCATAAGGATATGGTTATGATAAGGGTGTGGTCATGACTGTGCAAATCTAAGCAGGTCTGAAGTCCTAGTGTGAGAGTCTTGGGTTTGTGTCTTACTTGTTTTGTTGGGGCCAAGTTTCAAGGACATGAGCACATTCACAGCTGGCTTTCTGCTGGCTCAATTTCCCGCCTCAAGCCAGGTGGTATAACTCTTGTTAACATACATCAGCTCTTTGGGGCCTTGAATACTGAATGACTGTGACGCTGTGTAGCATCTGAAGTGACTGTCAAGACCCCTGGGAGTCCTCATATATAAACTCCCACATTACAGTGAACAGGAAAAAGTCAGAACTGAAAAAGCACAAGTCATCTGATGTTAAACACATTTCACTTCAGCCACTGCCAAACATGTGTTTCTCGTTAAAGGCAACAGAACCACATGTAAATGAACTTGGAAACATTTCTGAGGATCAAGTAGAGACACAGGGCTGTTTGCTCCTGGTAATTAAGCATCAAACTTAGTAAATGGGACTTTACGGGGTCTTAGTGGGATTAGAAACAGGAAGAGATTAGTAGGCCACTTGCGTCTTTATGATTATGTTGACAATTTTCTATGTTTTTAAACTTAGGTGCATTAGTCTAGTAGGACAGCATGTCTATGTATGCCGCTCTTATTAAACTGTATTTAAAAACATAAGCCAAACACTGGATTAAGACCATGATTATGATTTTCACAAAAAATTTACTTTTTTCTACAGGTCAAAAAATAGAAATGTTAGGTGAATAGTACATATCAATGGTGCTTTACAAAACTATCCCCACCCCTTGCAAATGCCCATATTTTGTCATTTTACAGCTACAATCCTCAATGTAATTTATGCAGCTTCATGTCATACACTAACAGTTTAGAGCATGATTGTGAGGTGGTAGACAAATTACACAACCTTTTATTCATGTGTCTATCTATTTACAAATACAATATTCAGAGTTTGACACATATTTGTATTCAACTCTGTTTAAGCTACTGTCGTAAAAAAAAAATCCCTTCAAAAGTCAAATCTGTATTTAATGAAGTGAATCTGTGTGCAATTTTATTTTGGTGTAATTACAGCTCCTCTGTGAAGGACTATGTCAACAGCATAATTAATACCAAGGCACACACAGGAATAAGGCAGAAATTGTACAGAAGTTTAAAGGAGGGTTAAGTTCAAGCATAAGCATGATATGAACAACTTATAAAGGAGAGTATCATTCAGTCAGTCATCTAAAAATGTAAATATTATGGCAAAACTGCAAACAAAGAGACATGGTCATCCAAAAAAACTGACAGACAGTAAAGCAGCTAAGAGACTCATGGTAACTTATTATTCAAAGACTCTATTTTGAATAATGGCCTCGAGAACAAAGAATTTACCTACACTAGTTTTGCTACTAAAACTGTCCAGTTTGTCTGCTTGGGCAAGAATTGTGCTGAAGTAAGCATTTCCTAAAACTGGATTATTTTCCTGGGACAAAAAAACTACATTCTACTCCTTTTCTTGTTCATCAGTGGTTTTCATCAATGGTTTTCCTATAACCCTGTTTTGAACAAACCAGGATTCTCTAAACCAATCTCTCGTCAGCAGAAGAAGGAATAGCCCGAGTTTTGTGTTGTGGAAAAATATGTTTTCTGGAAAATTACAAAATTACTTTGACAACTGTGCAACCACAGGAAGTGTATTATATCATAGCTCTACCCTAGCAATGACTACAATTCTACATGGAAGTAAAATGGTAAAAGTTAATCCCATAAATTTCTAGTCAGCTTAAATCTTTTGTGAAGATCTTTAATATTTTCACAAGGTACCTCAAACTATGTATTGTGCTGTCAGACATGTGTTTCTGGGTCACACTTTGTTCCTTCTGCGTCCAGCTGGCTGCTTGCTGCCAAGCTTTCACCAGGGGGTACGTGGGCATACAACTCCCATATCAGCAACAGCTGCAAGGGGCTGAGAAAGACTTGCCACCATAACACAATTGTAACAATTGCACAATTTATAAAACTTTCATAATAATTTTTTGCTTTAAAGGCGGTGGTTCACTGCAGGGGTGACTGAAGGGTTCCTTGCAAAAGTATTTATACGCTTTTTTCTTTATCAGATTTTGTCACATATAATCCAAACCTCACAACATCTTCTTGAAATTTTATGGCTTATACAAAAGCCATATTATTTTGAAGTGAAATAGCATGGGATTGAGAAAACCAAACAGTGTATATAACAAAAGACTTACAAATAAAAATGTGAAAACTGA
The DNA here is from genome assembly GCA_903066815.1 of Brachyrhaphis roseni. Classification (NCBI taxonomy): domain Eukaryota; kingdom Metazoa; phylum Chordata; class Actinopteri; order Cyprinodontiformes; family Poeciliidae; genus Brachyrhaphis; species Brachyrhaphis roseni. The sequence goes on from CAEFZY010016587.1 coordinate 15,957, forward strand.
AATAGTGTCTAATCTTTGGGGTCATTGTCTTGATGGAAGTGTTTCAAGTCTTTTGCAACTTCTAACATGTTTTCTTCCAGAATTTCTCTTCATTTAGCTGCACTGAATTTCCTTTTTTAAGACTATGTTTACTACTACTGACACTTATTCAAAAGTAATCTGACAGGAAAGAGCCATATTACTTTCTGCCTCATGCGGAAAGACATGAGGCAAAGAAACTGAGGACGGGACTCAAACTCAAGACAGACACGTTTTGGTCTGTAGCCTTTGTCTATGGGCTAACCATTGCGCCACAGAGTGCCCCAGTAGCCCCAGTAGCCCCATGCAACTTATTTTCTCATCAAATATTACTACTTCTCTAACAGTATACTTATTAGGTGACTTCTACAAGTAATATTTGGCGCTCGGTTTCAACTATTACTAGGAGAATAACCAATGAAACTGAATACCTATGCATGCCAAACCTCTGATTTTTATTTGTAAAATTACTAAATAAATGAAATAACATATTCTGTTTTTCTGCCCAAATTTGGGTTGGTTTATCACATACAATCCATTCAAAAATATAAAATCATAAAGAAATATGGATACTTTTTGCAAGACACTATACATAGGTAAACAAAAGGGATCCATGGAAACTTGATGAAATTACTGTATGTTTTCAAAGCCCACAAATTTCCCTTTGGGTTGCTTTTATAGCCCACATTGGCCCAGAGAGAGAAATTTACAGTTGCACTGAGAAATGAGTGTGCTCAGTGGAGATCATTTATGGGAATCCAACCTGAAACGAGTTTTCTTCTGGTAAAAGTGCACAACCTCTTAAGTTTAATAGAATGACTTGAAATGAATCATTACAGCCTCTCTTAATAGGTTGCATTGTCTTTACTGTTCTGCTTATTTTTTTTTGCAAAATCAGTGAAAATAATGTAAGATATTGTACTTAACAACAGTTTCACAGAGTTGAGGTAAAACACGTGGTCTACAAACAAATGCCATTGGATGGATTGTGGTTTAAAACTAGGCAAAAAGAAAATGCAATATCCAATTGCAATTGAGATATTAAAGGATTGAGCCCAAAGAAATAGAGAAGACTGCTACATAGAAGGTGAATTATTGTACCCTGAACAATTTAATGATTAACCCAGAAGCAAGTACAAAAGTCTTGAGTTTCTTTTGTATTTGACTGATTTAAGATTCTGTTAGAAAGTCTTGCAGTTTGAAGAGGTTTCAGGCTCTCAACTGGAGTTTCATCCAAGGACATGGGTGGAGTCCTTCAGCCACCTGGCATTGTGAGTAACAGAAATCAAATTAGGTTTATGCTATGATGTTTGTATTTGGCACACAACTAAGAAACACCATTATGCTCCTTTGTGAGAGAGAATAAACTAATACTTCATGGACTTAAGAAACCATATCTGTTTCTAGTTCAGAAAGAAAGCAGGCTTTTTCTTTTTTACAATTGTTTGCAGATTTGAAGCAGATGGTGTTCTTACTGAAAGTGCAGCAAAAATCTTTTTTATAAAAAGCAAAATTAGATGTTTTTGTTCCTTAAGCAGGAAGTCCTGTGATTTAGAAAGATGAAACATAACCTGCATTACAAAGGGGGCTGTGTAGGAGAGCCAAATGAATCTTCAAGTAAAATACGGAGCTATTTCCCAAGTCGTTCATAAAGAACAATTATAAACACTATATTTTATTAATGTGAAGACCTGTGGGACATAAATGGCAGTTTAAATTTCCACAAGTGAAAAACTGATGGAATAATCACATGCAGAATGACAAAAAGCTTAAAAAAACCTGCAAAACATTTTCAAGATTTGTATTTGCTAAAGATCAGTAATTACTCAACACCAGTTCCTTCATCTTTATTTGATTAGGCATAAAACCCCTTTAGTCAGCCAAGGAGAGTGGAAAACTGTTGCTAGCCTTCCACACACTGCAGAGTTCTGGTGAGGACAGTCTTAGCAAATATTTAGATTTAGCAGAACTTATCAAACAACAGAACAAAATCAAATCTGAGATACAAGTATCAGAGGGAATTTTAGCACTGCATTTAACTGACTCCTTTTTTTAAAACAATTTTACGAACAAAATGTTCTTAACTTAACAAATGGAAATGGAAAATAGAGAATATTTCCAGTTAAACTCAGTTCATTTATATAGTGCCAATTCACAAGAAATGTCATCTTAAGGCACTTAAGGAAAAAAATGACTTTTTTTCTTTGAACTGAAAGGAAAAAAGTCCTTTCAGTTCAATTGCAAATCAGAATTAATCTTGGTTATCAAACAGTAGACTAAGCTCAGTGAAATGTTCCAATTGGTTTAAAAAGTTTTCTTTCTAAGAAACCCAGCAGATTTAATCAAGCCATTGCCTTTAAGCATGTACACCTCCTGGCTGAGCATGCAGTGACAGTCGCTTGCACTGTGATATCACAGCATGTAGTGACAGTAGAGAGGAAAACATCTCTTTAACAAGAAGAAACCTCCAGCAGAACCTGCACAGTACGAGCAGCCAACAGAGCAGACACACTGAAAGAAACAGATTAACTTATGCAGAAGTACTTTCTATTTTCATAAAATAGAAAATGTTAAGAGCAGGAGAGGGAGAATATTTAGTTGTTGGCAGAGTTATCTCAGCCAATGCTCTCCTCCAGGAAGGTATCATAGCCAAGCAGAGTGCCAGACCAGGTGTAGTATGGAGAGGGAAAAAAAAACATACAGTTAGCAGTTGAAATAACAGAAAATAATATAAATTGGACAGTAGTTGAAGAAGAAAGTCAGGAAGGGTTTTAACCGAAGCTATTAGCTGTATTTATTTTTCAAACTCCCTAATTCTTAGATGTGGGTGCAACAGATGTTTCATGTTGAAATTTCACTTGAATCAGACCACAGTATGTGTAACAAACATCAAAGGATTTGTTCCTTAGTTCAATTGCAAATGTAATTAACTTTTTTTGTTGCTTTTGAAGTAATGGCTTTTTGTGGTTATCCCATGACTGTGGGTCAGTAGGTAGAGAAGTCATCCTGCATTAGGACATTTGTCAATTCGATTAACCCACCAATCTCCATATTGGTGTTATTGTGTTTGTAGATACAGTGTAGCACTGGTGTAAATCATCTGACTAGAAAAGTGCTATTTAAATACAGGTCTCTTACAGTCCTCTGTGAGTGACTTTTTAGTGCTGGCATAGCTGAAAACACATGTGAGCAAGAACTAATATCAACTTGTACAATGTAATCAGTTAATTATATTTTAAGTCTTTAAGGGTTATTGTCAACTAATGGAACATTGAAAAACTGTCTAAGAAGTTATTTGCCAAGGAGAAGCAGGTGTGTATTACTGGTAAATTATTTGTTTAGCAGTGCAATCCCATCCAAAACAGACCCATCTATGACCAATTCCCTGCCCAACCCCCTACGTCTACCACACACCATCTTCTCCCACAGAGGATCCTTTGTGTGAATGGTAAGCAGTGTGGAAAGGGAGAAGAAGTAGGAGAAGAATGAATTTGTTCCATCCTCCTCTCAACAGACCCCTGTTTGACAGGGAATAATCCTTGGATGGAGTAAGGGTTGTAAACCCTATTAATCCCCCAGCATTGCCTGAGTAATCATCCACACTTGTCTCTTTCTCCAAGCCACAAATTGATTTAAATTCCCACGCAAGGCATGCTATTTTACATATTGAGCACTCTTTATTGGACAGAATTTAAGAACTTTGCAATACAAAGTAAAACAAATAGAATTAAATGGCAGCAACATAAGCAGCAAGAAAAGTAAAATAATTTAATATTGCATTGAAAACCCCATACTGCACAAAACAAGGTCTCTATCTTTAAGTTTTAAAAAAATACTTCACCAGCACATTTCCCACAGTGTATATGTTATGATGCTGTGGTCACTCCGAGGTTAAGCATAATGGTTGAAGGTCACTATTTCAGAAACTAAGGTGCCCTTAACAGAAGACAACACCCTAAGTGTTCATAAACTGTTTTGACTTGTTAATGTTCAAAGACAGAATAATGACTCAAAGTTCAGCAGGATATCCTAAATACATCCTCCTAAATGAATGACTAAGCACTGTTTGGAAGGATTTGTTTTTGTGGGTATCACCACATAAATTGTCTTTATGTCTCTGTAGATTATGTATAAACCTCCTGTCTGTCCACATGCAGAGTGTAAACATTGTTTGAACAGCATTTAGCTTGTCCCAGTGCTGAGAACAGTGCAGAGCTATGGGGGTCGAGGTTTCAGGATCGGGACCACCCCACATTTCTAAGGCAAGAAACAAGCCAGACAGGAAGCCAACCCCCCACCAGCCCTCTGTTCCCTAACTCTTAAATGGACTTGGTGATTGTGTCATAGGACAGTGCCCAGCTGCTTCTGTTTTCCACTGAGGTCCCCTTGGATTCAAGCACATGAAACATATGGGTTTAATGGAAGCCTTTAAATTGGTTACAGTTATTTCCTTTCCCATGTTCAGCAGCAGTGATAGACCTATACTGCACAATGGGCTTTTATCTCCTTTGTGTTTATGGGCAACTTAAAGCAAACAAATGTCTGCTTCTGTCAGCGTTTTTGAATTTATTCTTTCTGACAGGAAAGGACATCGTCCCAAAGTGTAACAATCGATCGCACAAAATTCTGAGCAGTTTTTATCCAGCAGTCACATCCAAAACAGTTCAGCATGGAGCATTTCAGAGTCCAGCTGAGCTGTGATTTAATTAAATCATTTTGTGTTGCATCTAGATGCTATTCATGTCCATTCCCTTAAAATTTCCTCAATCTGTGCCCCGTCCTCCCTTCCCCAACGACCATTAGGAAGGGGGTCAACAATCTCCAAGACCCTATAGTGGTGACTGACATTTGTGGTTTGGCCCAAATCTTGTACTACATCATGGTTTACCAAAGAGAACTTTGTGATCGATTTGTGGCAAATAAAAGTATTACTATTCAACTCAATTCAAACCGTAAGAACACTAAAATTCAGTATATCAGTTGCACAAACCTTATCATTCAATAGTTTCATCATTGTGAACCCATTATCCAACTTTTAGCTTTTCGAGCAGCTTGAAAGAAGGAGCGGGGGTTACTTAAGTAAAATAAAGTTTTTTGAGCTTTACATCATGTTACATTGTTATACCCTCATCAAAAACTGCAGTGTTTCATTCTTTCATGGATGTTTGAGAAATCCCTTAAAGACGAGTCCAACCAAATGAGTTTGTAGTCTTGACTTAATGTAACTCAGCATTTCTGTATTTTTCTATAAATTTATTCCAGATTAGATGAGATTAGATCTTCAGGACTTGCTATAACATATAGTCATCTGACCGAATTCATTTATATATCCCTCCAGAGCAATGATAGTTACTGCCAAAAAGAGTCAAATTCTCAATGTCAGTAGTTACTCTCTCCTTTGAGGTTTTTGCTTAAAAAGAAAAACTCCCAAAGATTAAAACAAAAGTCCCAAATGTTGGACATCATGCAAAGTTTCTACCCAGCCAGAAACAAAACTTATTGGCTACTGAACATCCATCTGTTTCCAGTCTGTTCCTCAGCCTTTCCCACCAACTTTCGGTACCGTGACCAAAACCCACTGTCATGACAAATTTGTCTTAGTTTAATGCCAAGCATATTATTGAAGCTCTTAAGGTGAAAAAAAAAATGTTCGAGAAGAGCAGAGAAATTCAAAATACTGAAGTCTGTTTTTTGCATTACTTGGACTAGTAAAAACAACTTTGGGGAAGATTTTTCTTCATCAAAGATTAAAATCATTTCATTTAATTTCTTAGACTGTACTTTAGCCAAGCAGAAATTTTAATCCCCATTTCTTACCATTTAAAGCTATTTCCTGTGCAATGCAGTTTTCCAGCGCTATAGTGTCACATACATCGTTTAAGGTAAAATGTTTAAAGATGAAACATTTGCCATATAAAAATGCTACATTTAGTCACACATTTGAATATGTGGAGGTTTAACTTGTTCAACTCTTTCACTCTTGTAATTCATCCAGAATCTCCTTGCTAACATTTTCCAAGTAGGTACAATTGTTAAAAAACTGCTAACAGGCATTTTGGAAGTGCAAATTAGTTTTTTGTAATCAAGTACATCTTCCCTGACTGTTGGAAACACTGATAACATTTTAGATGCTATCAGTTGATAGCAAAAGCATTCAGGTTTATGTAACAGTTTCTTTCCGTCTCATAGTTATGTCTATGGTTAATTGATTTTCACTAGATTGTTCACTACTTCATCAAAGCAAACTTACTCAAACAGATTTTAACATGTTGAGCATAAATGGCCCACATAATCAACAGATGTTTTTATTTCACATCGACAGCAGTGAGAGAAAGAATACTTGTTTTCCAGCAGCTGAAGGGAGAGTCTGGATCACATTGGCTCCTGTACTGTAGAGCATTGACATGATTCAGCATAGACAGAGCCAACACTTGTGTCTGTCTCTTCTAAATCTCTTAGCATTTGTTGAATAACCTTGAAGATACATCAAATTTACTTTGCGTAAAATAGATCTCAGCAAACCTCAGTCGAATTGTAATGTCTAGTAGTCTTTTTATAATCATCTGCCCTTTCAGTTGTGATATTTGTACCTTTTTTCAGATAAGAGATGATGTGAAACATGGATCTTTTATCATTTCTTAATTAAACATGTTGGTAAATTAAAAAAAACATCTGCATTGTAAGTATTGTTTATGTTAGAAAATGTCATAAAAGTTAAGGACTTATTGCTTGATATTTTATATAGATTTGGGATGGATTGCAGCAAAAAGTAAAGCACACAGTTTTGCAACTAATCTTACATTTTCTTTAGAAAATGTAGGATACTTTAGAAATTAAAGTGTTGGCATTGAAAGAAACGGCTCTGCCGCACTTCTGCAAGTGATTCATCTCAACACTGTTCCATTGTTACAAAAGTTAGAGGACTAAAACATTTGTTACCACTTATCTTCCAGGAGTCCCACATGTTTCCTAAATCATCAAGCTGCTAAAGGCAACATGAAATACTTATTCAAATGTTGCTCCTTGGGGATGTAGGTCTGATAAGCTTTTGACAATATCAGCATGAGGGGTTACAAATAAATCCTTTATACCAATTAACTCTCATGTCTGTATTACCGGTCTCCAGTGGTTATGGAAGTTCTCTGCAAGTTGAATCTGACAATCCACTAGCAACTCTCACAAGCTCATTGCTCTCCTTTGATTCCATTATGTAGCTATATGCAATGCAAGCTAATGAAAAACTCTATGTATTCTCACACAATTCTTCATCTCTGTCCTTATATGCTCTGGATTTTCCTTAATTTCCCATTTGAAGCTATTGGAAAATACAACTAAACTGCAAGTATTTTTGTAATTTAAACTTAATCTGATTCTGTACAATAAATAACTTAAACACTAATCCTATATAAGATTTGTTTGTTGCACCAAACAGAAAATTTACAGATTCAACATTATTATTATTATTATTATTATTATTATTATTATTATTATTATTATTATTATTATTATTATTATTATAGATTCAGAAACATAAAAATCTTAAAGGCATGAAGTATAAATAAATCATGATCTGCTCTTTAACATTTTCTGATGCAGTAATGTAAAAACATTACTCTATTTAGTTTTCTGCAATAAAAAGAACCTTTCAAGTCCCAAACACTTCAATATATAAATACTGACTTAATGTCTACTTTTGTCATCTGGAAATCTCAGATGAACATATTGGTTTTGTAACATAAATGACTTTTTTATGAGAATGTGTCAAACAGATTTGTGGCCACTCTTAGCAGCACAGAAACTAGATATAGTGTTTACTTGGTGGATTATAAAGAAGGAAAAACCTAAAGCAGAGGAAAGAGTACACAGCACAGTTCAAACAGTTACTTCTCATATAACTGGAGCAGAGTAAACGGTCCGACCCCCATTGTGGCAGGATCCAGACAGCTATCAACAGGATCATTTAAGTAAACAGGGAAATGCTAAGCACTGGATATGCTACTAGACATTTCTCATTTAGGCCACTATAGTGATACAGATGTAGAAATTTTAATGTCTTTTTCTATAACAGCGGAAAAAATAAAAAATACATTGCATCAAAAAACTCGAGAAGTATTGAGACTTCCCAAAATTCAATTCAATCTCATTTGTAGACATTTTAAGTTTGATGCTTTATTTCAACAAACAGACTGTCTAACATTAAGCTTATAAAGTTAGAACGTACTCCAAACTTTAATTTGTTGAAAATCTTAATAGCAGAAAACTTAAAAGAAAATTGTAGCCATGTAAATGTGATTTGTATTAGTAAGTATGATGTCAGTCAAATGTTAGTAACATGTAAATGTCCCACTGTTTTTCCAGTAAATCATCTCTGAGGGTGCAAGCATGGCATCCACCAAAATGACACATATTAAAATGTGTCATAAATCTTTCCTTTGCCTCTCTTGGGGGATTTCTCATACATATTGCAACACGATGGCTGTGTCATTTCCTTTGGAATATTTTATTATGCATCACTAATGTATATACTGCAGCTGTCTGACTGTTGAACAAGACCCCTAGCAGGCAGGTCAACTTGAATATCATGACACAAAACATTGCCCAATATCATACCTCTGCAGCCAACACTAGATCAACATTTTGTGGCAACTTAAAAAATCTGTCCCATAAAAAGAATAAAACTTTTATTTTGACAGTAATCTTTGAGTTTTTCTTTGAAGGTGCTTTTTGTGACCCTTAACCCATTATGACTAAAATTCGTTCAGGGCTACTTGGACTTATTTTGACTTTGCACTGTAACTTCCCATCACTAATAAACAGAGTACTATAAGTAAACTCTTCCATCCTGCGAAGGTTCAGCATATTAATGTACGATAAAGCAAAAATACTTCATGTGTTGTTCCTGGTCAGTGATCCTTCCACTTGTGCTGGAATGAAAGCTGCATTACACTTCCAAGCAGATTATTAGTCTCGTGAACTATTTATTATGTAGCTGAATACCCAAAGATTTGTTAGGAGTTCTGGACATTTTTTCTTTAATATATTTTGTAAAATGCTAAAAATGCTAAATCTATTCACTGTAGCTGAGCCTTTCTATAAAGTATCCACAAATAATGTATAACAGAAAAAAGAACAGATGTTTTTTTTCTGCTTTGCATGGTAATAAAATTCACCAGTGACATATTTAAAGGTTCTGAGGTGCAAAATAAGTGATGCATTATCCTCCCTCCAGTTCTGACGCAGACAGCCATGTTCCTTATAACGTATGTTGTAGTCTTTACGGACCTGTAACTCAAACGTATGGTAGTGGAAAGGATATTACGCTTTATTAGTCAAACAACCAATCTTTTGTTTTGATTTGATAATTCCCTGTCTGCTCTTGTATATTGGATTTATGTCTCTATGAAACAATGTCATGGACAATGAACATGTCTACGCTGTATTATTTGTAGGATAAATATGAATTACTTTTCTTTTTTTTTTTATTGAACTGGCTTGACATTTTCTTCTCATTCCTTCAAAACAATCTGTTTCATTTTAGTCATCCTTCTGTCTGTTTAAATGACAAACTCACATGATGCATTTATGCAAATAGTAGTAATTACTTACAATTCGCAAGATGTTAAAAATCATAGATCTACTTTTTTTTTACTTCATAAAATATTCTGTTCTCAACAAAAAAAACTGGATGCATCTTTCACAGCTGACATGTGGCAATTTTCTTGTTAAGTATTCTGGCCTAAACGCCCCTGTAATTCCTTGAGCAAATTCCCAGTGTAACTTGTGGCCTATCAGCATCTGGGTGAGGAGAGAAGATGGATCGCAGAAGTGTCAGCCAACAAAACACCCACAGAAAGCTTGACTAGGCTTAAAGACTGCACAGGCAAGATTGACACAAACCCCGATTCACAAAAACTGGGGCCAGTTTTTAGGGGGGCAGACAAATTTCTGCATGCCTTTAATTAACATATGTTTGTCAATGCACATATATATCGCGCATAGCCTACCAGTGTTAGTGATTGTTATGAAAAATGAATGTAATGTGTGTTGAGTGCATTAAACGTTTCTTTCCCCCCCTCCGCAAAATCCACTGAAATAGGATTGTAATAACAAGAAAATAACAAAACAAATGGACAAGAATTCCCAAAACAATTCCACCAAAAATAGAAATTTTTTTTCTGCTTATTTCAATGAGCAGAAAAAAAAAACAGATTTATGATATACAGTAACATCTGTATACCTTACTGTCCAGGATCCAGTAAGGTGTTCTTTCCTGGATTCTTCTTTTGAAAATCCTTGTGCTAATTTCGTCTATCATTTTGTTTGTCACATCAAACTTTTGTAGGCTTGTTGAAAGTTGCTGGCTAGTGATAGTCAGAGTTTATTGACTCAAATATTGTAATGGTAACATTGGGATATTCCATCCACGGATTATCCGAACACTCTGATCCTTGCAGGCTCGTGATGGGGGGGGTTAGTGTTCACCTCTGGTTATCCAGCGAGAGGTGGACAGGTCCCATGAACAGGTCACCAATCCTCCACAGGTCAACACAGAAACAGACAGAACAAACAACCATACAAACACACACCCACACCCAAAAACAAGGATATGTGGAGGGGGAACAGGCATACTCCAAGTAGAGACCCCTGGCCAGGACTCAAACCCAGGACCTTTTTGCTTCAAGGCAACACTGTGCTACTGTGTAGCCCACGTTGGGGTATTATGTTAACAAATTTGTGAGGATATGGATTTTTGTATGTGTTGAGTCGCTGTGTTGTCGCATCTTCCCCTTGACTGTCCCCAGTTGTCTCCTGTTTTCCTGACTCCCCCCTTGTGTATTTAATCCCACCTGTGTCCTTGTCGTGTCATTTATTGTATGTCGTGTTCCAGTCATCGTATCCAGTGCTACCAGTGTCTGAGTTCCTAGCCTCGTTGCTCACCTGTGCTGCCTGGGCTTCTGTAACTTCTTGATTTACATTATAACACCATTTTGCACTTCCGCCTGGTTCCTACCGCATCCATCTTCTCCACAAATTAGACAATTTATGACAAAATTCTGGCGTAATTTACAAAAAAGTTGTTTAAAATATTCTTTATATTTGTGCAGTTCTCGCTGATTGAGAACACTCACAATAAATTCTTCATCTGTCACTCTAAAATCATCCAAACTTGTACTTACACAACATCAACTTACATAGACTGAAAGCGTTTGGCTATTGATTCCTCAAAATCAAGCGATGTCCCAACTTGGTCATTTCAAACCCAAATTTCTTAGTTTACTAATAGTATTTATTAATAGCTTTTAATTGCCTAACAAGGCCGTTATTTCTAACTCCATAGTCAACAAATGAGCGTCAGCTTGGAGAGTGGATTACACATGTTCACATTGAATATATAATGCTTCCCTAAGGAAGTGTCTAGGTCATAATAATTGGAATCTAACATCAAAACAAATGCATGTGGTTTAAAGACAGACCTTTCTCTGGCTCATATGTGCATCTAATGACCATCTTCCCTGTGTGTGGCCATGATTCAAAGCAATCAGACTGTCAGCCGCAAAATCAATTTTTATTTTCTCTTCATTAAAACCTTAAATGGCTGAATTTAGATTTTGTTATTTTTTTTCCTGAAAGAAAATGGCAAAAATATGCACACTCTGTACTTCATGGTTGGGCCACAGAGAGAACAAACCTGTGCTATTTCAAAGTTAATTCAAGCAATTGAGCAAAGACCTGGTCTTACAAACTCTTAAGTTCTGAGCAATGAAAGAGAATAATTGAAAAGCAACACTGGAGGGTACAAGATTGTTTCGAAGCATGACAAAAAAAAAGGAAAAAAAAAAACAAAAAAACATGGCATCAGCAACAAGAGTTTATGGTTCACCACAAAAAATGAAATGACATTTCTGAAGGCTTGTGCCTGGCTCCTGCAGCAGAGTCATGACAAATGAGGGAACACTGAGAGGAATCCAGGTGACATTCTTTGGCTGACTGCCTTTTCTCTGCCCACCCAGGGGAGTAATTTCACACTGTTGAGAGGCTCCTGTGCACATTTTTCAAACTGAGGAAGGAAGCAGCCGAGACTGAACGGTAGCATTTGATTTCCCATGTGTGTGCCTGATGATATGCTCAAGTTTTGAGAATTTACATGAACTGTGGCGCTCCAGAGTTTTCTGGAACCATGGAAACAACTTCATAAAATGAGCAAAAAAAAAAAAAAGAAGAAAAAAAAAAGCAGATAGAAACTGCATCTACTCTGCTGATTTGGGCAGAAAAGCCTTTTCTCATCCTTCTGTGCCCTTTTGGATAGCACACTTTCTTTACTCTGTAGAGGGTTTGGAGGAAAAATAGAAAACGACAAGGGAAAACACAGCGGGAGTCTCAGACAGTGGGGATAATAGTGGTGCTATCTTTATTTTGAGTGAAGTCTCACATGGATTACCTTTGGTTATGCTTCAGGTCTTTGACAGCATAACCAAAGTTGACAGGTCAAGTTTGCAGAACTGCTTTGTTTTTCTTTCCAAAGATAGGAGCTATGAAAACTCTTATCATCAAAGACAGCAATAGTCCCTCACACTTAAACTTGCAGTACAATTATAACTTTATATCAACAATCTAAAAGCACTTCAGAGTAGCTCACTAACTCTCTCACAAAAATTGTAATCATGAGATTTTTAAACTCGGTTTTATCACATTTTTACCATATGGACAAAACAGACAAATAACTAGATTTACCACATGACCAGGAATGAAGAAATATACTCAAACAAATTGGTAGTTGATTAGATAAATGACTCCCTCACAGCTTACTTGCCCAATTCAAGAAGAAAATGAACAAGAGTGAGAAAACTTCAAAACTCAAAATTCAATTACAACTGTAGGCTTGGCTTTCACTCTAAGATTTGCTCTTGCATGCATTTTCATCTGACAGATCAGAGAACAACCACCAGGGAGATTATGTGGAACAACTTTAAAGAAAGGCCTCATTATATTGTTGATTCTTAGGGTCAAAAGTCACACACAGAAACATGTTTAACCTTGGTGCTGCATAATGACAATAGAGATGTGCAGCGATTACAAATAAATAACTTGACCCAACTGTGCTTAGTAAACAACCATTTTTATTGATGTAGAATCTGAATGAAATCAAAGACTCTTGCTGGAGAAATATTGCATCACGAGATTACCGGAGTACAAATCTGTTTCTCAGCTGTGTTTTCAGATTTTAATTAAATAAAAGTCCTTTTCAAGATTTGCTCTATGTAAAATATACATTAATCAGTAACTGTACAATCTTTATTACCTCTTAGTTATACATCTTGCCAATCGATAGTCTCCACCCAAAAGAGTTAAATTCCACATTTATTGGAGTTTGTGGCCATTCAGACAAAATGGAAGTCGGGTCAAAGCTCACAGATAATTAGACATTGAGTGAAGACGACAAAGCGGCAGACTTGAGTCAATATCTAGTTCCTCTGTGCACATAAATTCTTCCTGCTGGGAAACCTCAGCTGATTTTTCTGAATCTTTTTTTTCTCTCCCTTTGTTTGTGTAAATCAGCTCTAATATACAAGACTTGACTTGTTTTCTGTGGAAGCAAATTATTACCATGTGCTTTTGAAAACGTGACAGATAAAGAAAATAACTGACATCTGGTGGGTTCAAAGCTACATAACAGCAGGAAGCAACCACCATTTTTTTTTCTTTTTTGACTTGCTGGTCCACTGTGGATTTAAGATTGTTGCAGATACAATTATTCAGGGTTGTCTGTCAACAAGCAGAAACCACACACACACACACACACACACACACACACCCACACGCACACCCATATTATTTCTTTCTAGCTACACAAAGACTTTGCATTGACTTCCATTAATTTTTCATTCATTTCTGTAGCCTAACCCTGACCCTTATCCTAAACCTAATGAGTATCAGTACATGCCTAACCCTAAGCCTAACATAAACCCAATTCATAGCTTAGTCCTAAACCTTACCCCTATCTCAAAAACAGCACTTCTTCCTATGATATCTGAGCTTTGGGCCCCATAAGGAGAAGTTGGTCCCCACAACATAATATTTGTTAGGATAATTGTCAAACTGTTAGATCTGGACATCCTCTTTTTCTTACCCACACAGAAAGATGCTTTAGACACCTATTGCAAGCCTTATGGTAAGATTTGAAGTCACATTAAAACTCTGAATGCCATCCCTCATTCTCTCCTGTTAATGAGCCCTCATTTCATTTTGCTTCCTTTTGTTGTCCAGACTTCATTTGTATCTGAAGGGACATATCTGGTACAGGTGTTACCACAGGGATAATATCTCCTTGCATCTTGGTACCGGAGTTGACTATTGTCACATACACTATAATGTAAGATAATATGATAGGTCATAATCACATACACCAAATAGAAAAGATAGAAGGCAAAAAAACAAGAATGTGAAGTTATCTGTGTATGTTGTGTAAAGAGAAAATATCCTCGGCAGAGGGGGATGCTTGTCAATCCTCTCAAAGAATACAGTTTTCCTTGTTAATGATAAAAGTATGCAGCTACTCTACGGTACTTTTCAAAGGGATAATAAATTAAAAGACTCCAAGAAAAGTTCTCGATTGAGTTTTACTCTTCTAACTTCTGAATAAAGTCTAAACAGCAGGTGGAGCTGTCTATACAGTTTATGTGCTCAGAAATACTTACCTCAACATTAACAAATACTATACAGGTGGATCCTAATGAATCGATTAGTTTTATGAAACGTATACTGTATATTATATAAATTAAATAAAAAAACTGATTTAGATATTTAATCAATTGTTTTTGTCGATTTTGATGATTAGGACTTAACAAAAACTCAAAAATCTGTTTCTTGGAAAATCAGAAACTGCTAATATAAGATTTTAATTTTGAATTGTTTTGTCATAACCTATAGTTTTAGACTGTTGACCTGACAAATAATGGATTAAATCAGAAAATAGCATTGCTAAATAAGGTGGCTGTTTAAATAATTCTGTTTCCAAGTATATTTTTGGAAAGTGATGCTGAGGGAAAAATATTCAAAAGTAACTCAAGCAACAGGATAGCCAATGGCTTAAGAGGATTTTTGAAACAAAGTTAGCTTGTAAGAGTTTAGAGCAAACTCAAACCCCACGGACTGCACTTGACAGCTGTCCATGCAGTCCTTCAAAAGCAACCACACCAGACTCAAAAAAGAAAAAAACACACACAGACTAGTCCACAAGATGGTGTGACATTTATTGAGGGAAACCACATCTGAACCAGAGGCAACATCAAAAGTGTCTCACCTGGGCCAATGTGAACATGCACTGGAAAACACTACATAACCCAAATTGCTTGAGTTCCAGCTTAACGTTTTCACAAGCATTTTAAGATCCATGCCATCTGGACTTGGTCCCCTGTTTTGAATCAAGTCTAAAGTCAGCAGTGCTGTCTACCAAGAAATTTCAGAGCACATCATGCTTCCCTCTACAAAGAAGCTTTGTGGAAATGCTGATTTCATTTTCCAGCAGGACTTGGAACATACTCACTCTTCCAAAACTATCCACAACATAAAAAGCACCGTATAACTTAACTTGATCAGTCAGTAAACTGGCCTGACCTTTACATAGTTCTTTAGTGAAAGACTAAAGACACCAGACTCAATAACAGATGAGTTGAAGATAGCCACTGTAGCAATCTATGATTTTTGAACATCTCAGAGCTAGAAGTTGATCCCGTCCTTGTCACAGTACATTATGCAGTAATTTATGCAAAAGAGCTCTGACTAAATATTGATTACATATACAGTACAGTACCTGGACACACTTAGGATGAGGCTAGCTACTCTGTAATAATATTCCTTTTTTATTGGTCCTATGTAATTTATTTCCTGAGAAGCTAAATTTGAGGGGATTTTTTATCTGTATGCCATAATCATTATCATTAAAGCATAAAGAAAAATGTTAAAAATACCCTTTTACCTGAGATAAATCTATATAATTTCTTGTTTGAACTTAACTACTAAACCAAATAACTTCTCTATCATATCTAATTTACTGACATGAAACTGTACAGTAGCCTTCTTTTTGTTTTTGCAGAACTAAATTAAAGTTGTGAGTATGATAAATTGATGTCATAATTTCATAACTTTTAAATGTACAAAAAATGTTCCCAGATAAGTTATGACAAAACTGTATGGTTTTCTGTGCAGTGATATCGATGCCACCAGTTGTATTTATGACCCTTGCTATAGTGATGAAACATGTTTATTTAGATATAGCACCTATAAATTAATTCTAAAATAAACATAGTTGTGCTTCGTGATGGACAACTGTGCCCTGTAATGGATATAGTCGTACCCTAACCCTATTCCTACACAGGATTCAGCTTGTCTCCTACCCAATGACCGCTGGAGAGAAGCACCAGACCCCTTCACCACCCTGCAAGGACAAAGGTGTTTAGATAATGAAAGGTTGGATGGTTGACATTTGCAGTGGGATGTAGTGAACAGCAGATGGCGCCATTGCACATATCATGTCTCATGTTTTCCTCTCCCTCCATGCAAAAGTGTGCTTGAGTGCAGAGGTGGATTGGAAGGTGTAGGTGGATGCCATCAGTGCTCTCTGGATGTTCATTATGTGTATATACCGGTGCCTCTCTCCTGACCTTAATGCATTTTCCTTTCTCAACCTAAAGAAGAGCAGGAACACGGTGTACCACACTCTTAACACTCCCTTTGACACCTGCAGCTCGTGTCTGTTTTTAGAGGAATCTAAGTTGGAGTACATCAAAGAGGCAGATAAACAAAAGAGAGGCTGGTAGGGACGGGCTTTGGGTGTGGGTGTATACTTCTCAAGCGCACTGAAGACATCCAGTATGTGGTGCATTGCATAATGTTATAGTTGGGTGTATCATTATACAGATGCGTGCATGCTGTAACAATGCCGCAAGAAAGCCTGAGTATGATGGCATAGACTGAAGAATCAACCCTCAGATGTTTTTTTTTATTGGTTGGTTCAACTGAGGCTCAGTGTTTTGAATAGTGCAGCACAGAAATGCAGATTAGTGTTTTCATATTTTTTATCTCCAGAGGCAATGATGAAAATTACCCTAGTGGTACTCTGCTCAAGTACTGTGCATTTTAATGTACCTATTGAATATCAGGGCTGTACAGTGGAGTAGTTGTTGGCACTGTCACCTTGCAACAAGAGGTTCCTGGGTTTAAGCAGTTGAAACTAGAAGTCTAAATACAAATAAAAACAGAACACATAGACCTATTTTTCTCACCGTCTCTAGTTAAATCTGACCAAACTTCGCTCGTTTTAGGTCAGTCAGTATTACCAAAATTATTTAAATTTGCTAAATGTTAGAAAACTTATTGAGAACAATTTTTAGGTTAGCTTCCTCAAGCTTCTTACAATAATTTGTTGGAGTTCTGGTTCATTCCTCCAAGCAAAATTGGCGTAAATCAGATTTGTAGGCCTTTTCAGGTCTTCCCACAACTTCTTCACAGGACTGAGGTCAGGGCTTTGTGATGGCCACACCAAACCATTAACTTTATTGTCATTAAGCCATTTTATGACCACTTTGGCTGCAGCCTTAGGCTTATTGTACATTTGTAAGACCAGTCTGCACCCAAGCTTTAATCCTGGCTGATGTCTTTCTACACAATGTTGTTTATGAAGTGGACCAATTTCCCATGCAGGAAAACATCCCCACAACATAATGCTGCTACCCCCATACTTCCAAGTTAGGTAGAAGCATCCCCATTTTTCCTCCAAACGTAATGATGGTTATTATGGACAAATAGTATTACATTAGTTTCAACAGACTACATGTCTCCAAAAGTAGAGGGCATTGTCACTGTCTGCATTTGCAAACAGCAATCTGGATTTTTATGTTTCTTTTGAAGCAAAAGTGTCTTCCGTGCAGAGTGGCCTATCTGCCCATGTTGGTACAAGACATGTTTCACGGTGGATAAGGACACTGTCTTACCAGCTTCAGACATTAGGTGATATATAAGTTGAGTAGCAGACGATGGCTTTAAAAAACTGTTCATTTATCCTGTTTAACACATTATACTTTACAGTAGTTGTCTTCACCTAAGTGATGGATAGTAATGTGAAAAAGGTAAAGTGTTGAAGTAAATTATTACTAGTGAAAAAAGGAAGCAATGTTTATAAAAGAAAGATAATGTAGAATATTAATATTGTACACTGTAAACAGTTTGCTGGTTAACAAATAACCAACAAATCCCTAAAGATATTGTGTAAGAATATTTTTTACCTGAATCCATTTTATTGCTTGAAGGTGACCTTAGTACCAAGCACATACTTGGATCTTTGCTTTTTGGAGGCAAAATCTTATTTTGACTGTTCACTTATGATGGAAGATGACTTTTCATTCTTTCAGTGGAAAAACTTTTAAATATAGTGTGGCATGTGCTGAGACTGCATTACATTGTTGTTCTATCTAAAGAGACTACTCAACAACAGATCCAGTTAATGAGTTTATTTGAAAAGAGCAATAAAAAGCTGAATGAAAACTGACTTACAGTGAATTAATAGAGGAGGACTAAAGAGCATGAATAAATGATTTGGATAGAAGTAATATGTGTTTGAAGAGTGAATGGAGGTATAAGATGAATACAGGAGAGACTGAATTTAGATATTTTATAGCAATATAAATTATTTCAAGATTGATCCAGTGGCTGCAGCCATTCAGTGATTAAATGGAGCTGAGATCTCATAAATGAGCTATTTTACTCCTATGAAAATCAATCACAACTACTAAATCCACATAAAGTTAATTAAACCTTTTATTCAGAGCTAGCAAACCAGTCCGATTCAAATGTATCTAAAAGTGCACATGTCTCCTACCACTGTATTAAAACATGGTGATTACAAATTCCATTAGTCAGTCTGCTGCTGTGAAATTCCTGCATAATGGTAGTTATTAAGGCCTTGCGGGTCTTTGGTCAGTCTGAAAAAGCATCAGGCGATGCTCAGCATTCTTTACCCAAAAGTCTCCCTGCTGCTCAACCCAGCTGTGAGGTCATTGAGCTCCAACTAAAGCCTCCTCTCTCACCTCAGTAAGAGGAAATTACTTCTTTTTGGCCACGATATTAAATGTACATGGTTGGTTTGATTTTAAAAGCCCCCACACAAACTCCCTCCAACGGACTGGATGACACATAAGAGAAAGTAGTGTTGTTATTGTTATGTTTTTTTTTTTACTTAAAATCATATTTTCAGCTTTCACTTTGTTAATTTTTCTGGACATCTTGGTTTCAGATTTAATTTTTCCTCTGTCCTATTCCGCCACACCATCCTCATCCTTTTTCCAAAGCCATATGATGCTTTGGAAATGATGTCAAATGATGTTCAGGAACATTATGAATTCATCCTGGTCATTCCTTCTCCAGCTCTCTAGCTCCAGCACTGCTGCTTACTCCTAGCCCTGCATTATTGAACACGCTGCACCAAAGGCCAGAGGGCCAGACAGTGGGTTAGAGCCGCAGAATCAGGATCAGTTATAAGAGATAGGAAAAATTTAAAACGGGGTCATGACCGTTCTGTGACAAGCAGGCAGAAAATTTGTTAATCAGCTGCAAAGAGATCCTTTTAACATCAGCCAGGCTGAGTTCAAGGACCCCAATCCATTTCAGCTAATGATAATGGAAAAAATGAGTTACATTAGGGAGCAAATTAAACTTGTTTATTCCCCCTCTTGATTTTTTAGGTCTTGTGACAACTTTTTTTTTTTTTATCAATGTAGGAAACACATTGGTCCATTAGTCCTGCTGCAACCCTAAACTATAAACATAAATAACACAGATCATCAAACATTTCCTTCTAAAGACCCAAGAGCTTCTCCACGCCTCCACACATCAATAAGCACACCATCCAATATCCTGCTTAGACCATGGAGTCACTATCTGCAATGCGCAGGTCAGGTAATGTCACACTGTTGCTTTCCCAATGTCAGATTTCTCCCTCACCACTTTGTTCCATCAGGGTGGTTTTATTCAGAGGGTTTCACTCTTGCCAGACCATGACTTTTAAGTCTGGTGTTTGATGTCAATGCTTAAAGAACTTTACATTGGAAGAACAATCACACTGAATGTCAGTTCAATTAAACCTTGTAACCTTTGCCAGGTCAGAGGGAGTGTTCATGGACAGAACTTTACTGAATTAAATGAAACTGGACAATGTCTAAAAGGAAAAAAAAACAAAAACTGAAAGGTACAAACAGCTTTTAAAGATTTCCCGTGTTTCAGACTGCATTGCAAACATATTTATAGCAGAAAATTTTACATTTTATCATGCTATAATCATTGTAGTGGGATTTTATGTCATAGAACGATGCAAAATTATGCACGGCTGTGAAGTGAACGGCCATGGTTACATTGTTTTAACTTTAACTTTTATTTTTTCAAATGGAAATCTGAAAATTGTGACAAATTTTGCTGTAAACATAGCTGTAAATATAGCTGCAATTGTTTTGATGTATGTCTTTATCAGATTTGCACACTCAGAGACAGATAGCTTCCCATTCTACTTTGCAAAATTACTTATTAACCTTGCCATAGATTCTTATTTGCATTCAGATTTGGTCTTTGACTGGATCATTCTAAAAAATTAATTTGTTTGGCTCTTAGTCATCAGGCAGTAGCTCATGCATGTTTGGGGTTGTTGTCCTAAAGTTGAACCTCTGCTCTAGTCTCAGATCTTTTGCAACATTTAACTTTTGTTTTCTTTTAGAATTTACATGGTTTTTTCTCTTTTCGTGTAAGTTTTTCCCTGTCAATTTTGGTCTCTACTTATGAAAACACTTCCTTCATGGCTTTATTTAAACAAAGCCTTTCTTCAAGCAGCTCTTCCTTTAAGGCCATATTGGTGGAGAGCACAGCCAACGGACGGCCTATGAACAGGTTTTGCCAAATGAGATGAGGAGCTTTGCAACTCCTTTGTCTTCACGATGGTGTTTGTTCATTAATTTCATTTTCCAAATACAACACATT
This sequence comes from Brachyrhaphis roseni, assembly GCA_903066815.1. Taxonomy (NCBI): domain Eukaryota; kingdom Metazoa; phylum Chordata; class Actinopteri; order Cyprinodontiformes; family Poeciliidae; genus Brachyrhaphis; species Brachyrhaphis roseni. The sequence goes on from CAEFZY010016587.1 coordinate 36,993, forward strand.
GCAGTTTGTGCCTAAAAATAAGGAAACATGCAAAAAGACTGAGGTGTGTGAGCAGTTTTGCAAAGCACTCTATGGAGCTATCTATGGACATATTATTAAATCTAATTTTAGATTTAAGCTGGTAGATAATTATACTTTCTGTATAAGGAAACATCCTTTTGAATTGTGCAGGCTTTATGAAATGCATATAAATGTGCCATCTGTGGAGCCTGGATTGCTGTTTAGCACTGACAAAGACACACCAATTTGGCAACTCTGGCTTCAAGAAGGCGGTGTGCTAACTTCTACATCACCCACCACAGTGTGAGAGGGAAACTTCAACCTAAATATGCAAGTATTTACAGATGAGTCATTATTCAGATGCTGCCACACACCAGTGCACTAGATGATGAAGAGGTTTAGCTTGGCACATGAGGAGACACTGAGCTGGAAAGCAAGGATGATAACTGAACGGGCGTGTTTGTATGTGCGGCTATACCACTGCTGCTCAGTATGACTGAAGGACCAGATGGAGTTACAGATAAGATCAGGTGTTTGATTTCCCCTGTCTTCTCATCCCTGCGTTGTTTCAATTGCACACACTTTGCAACTTCATTTTTAACTGCCAACATTTTTGGCTGCAATTAAATTTTTTTCGACAGTTTCAGAACTAATAAGCCCAATTTAGAAGAATTTCAATAACAAATTGTGGGGGTGATTCACATATCCACTGGCGAAGTGGAGGTATGATAATAATGATGATAAATGCTTTGCAGTATTTATTTTTCATGACATCTTACTGACAGCAAAACAGAAATATTAGAATGTAAAAAAAACATTAAAAAAAAAACAGCGTTAAAAAAGTAGCACCTAACTTGATGTCTTCCCATCACAAGAAATGGAGAGTGCTGATAAGGCAGTGTCTTTGGCATCTCATTTCGTGACATTCAGAATTCATGCCTGGAGGCTGTGAGAATTTACCAATTATGTGTGGGACATGAAGCAACTCTGTTTGACTTGGATGCAACGCATATGTTTGGCTCCACAGTCCAAACTGAAAAGGAACTGAGACTGTGCAGCCAGCTCCAGCCTTATAAAAGCACCACACGTCCAATGGACTGGCAGTACTTCCCAGCTTCACTATGAGCGGAATATTAATGATTGGCTTATACTGTATACCCGATGCTGGAACATTTTTATCGGTATGAACTGACACGTGGAATTTAATGTTGGTTGTTAAACAGAAGAATTTTACGAAGAAAATATTGCTTTTTCTGATGGGATACAGAAAAAGAAATACCAAGCTTTTTAAGTAGGAGAAGAAGTGGCACAAATAACAGGACAAAATTTACTGTATATACTACATAACTTATGTAAGTTATTTCAACAGGGTCTCTGAACCTGAATTAATCTATGAATCTGCCCTATAAAATCATGTGTTCTGCAGTGGAATAGAAAGTATTCATGTGCATGTAGGACTGTTAAGAGGAAAATGAAGCAAATAGGTACAATAAGAAAAAAAATTCAAAATTTAGGGAACAAAAGCTCATTGTGCATTGAAAGTGACCACCTTTAAAGTGCATTCTTCACAAGCTGTTTTTCCATTTGAATTTCATAGTTTTATCCCATCTGCCAAGCAGAAAATCATTGTGTAAATTTAGGCAAATTGAAATTCATGACATTTGAGCACAAATGGCATGTAGAATGAAAGAGAAAATTGATCAAATAGGCAAGAATTTAATTCAGAATAGACATTTGAAGAGCATAGCTATGCATGAAACATTAAAGTCTCCTTTAAATTTTGGAATTAATTCAGATATAAACTAAAATGAGTTCTCGTGAGAGTGTACGTGCTCATGGAAACTATTTTAGATGATGTAGGTGTTACAGAAAATGAATCACGTGGCCAAAGTGAACATTGGTAAAAATCAACAATGTTGCAGTTTTGGGATTTTTTTTGTACATATTTCAGTAGTTAGAAACTTGCACAAACAGCAGAGTAGCAGGGTTTATTAGCAGACCATTGGTTAGTCTTCTGACAAGTGCTGTTGTTCTTTCCCACAGGTTCCATGTCAGACACATATTCAAAAGGCAGCCTAGTATAGGCAAGAAAGCCATCATAACCAAAACTGCGTTAGCCAAGCTGACAAACAATCTCAGAGATCAGAGTTGTTTTGGATAATCAACAAGATGTTGACAGATGATAGCTTCTCTTCAGAACCATATTTTTAAAAAATCCTACCTCTTTCACTGGTGACTGTAAATTGGGTTTGATGTTCATATATCAGTTGAATCCATCCTATTGTGTAATAGAAATTTATAAAATATTTTTTCTGGGATATAACAGAATTGCATGGAAACATAAAAACTTCCCTTGAAAACATGACATTCCATAATAGTTTCCATGAGCATAGGCATTCAAAACAGAATATATTTGTTTTAGATTAATTGTTATGTGTAATGTTATGAATTTTGACTTACTAAATCTAACGAGACCAAAAATGTGCATGCATGGGAAAACTAAGAGCTGAAAGTTGAGAGTGGTACATTTGGAGTACACTTACAGGGCTTACCCTCTGCAGTGAGGCAGGATAATAACCAAAAACCTAAAAAAGACATCAAAACAAGAAAAATGTCTAAGATAATATATATAGAAGCTCCACAGCCAGCCTAGATATACAGCAAAAGTTATCTAAAGCAGGAGAAAAGTCCTTTGTAGGTCAGAAAATTCTTTGATATAAAGAGTTAGTCACTCAGTCAGAGCACAGGTGACAGAAATGTATTATGCATGAGAGAGGAAGAAACGGCTGGATATAAAAAGAACCATAAGATATTCACACTTACAAATACAGCTTTACATAGCAATTCTTTATGGTAGCTTGCGCCACTTTAATAAATAGACACAGACATACACAAAGCTTAGTCTGTGGCATTTGAAACACATTTGCATAAGAAAATAAACTGTTATGTATGCAGCATGCACTGGCTCTCTATACATGTTTGCGTGACTTTTTGTGCATGCATAAACAACAGAGAAGCTTCTCTGAACACAGTGACTGTACCCCTCCCTCAGGCCCTGCAGGCAGACTGAGGGCTGCACTTTAGTGCCCAATGACTGTAAAGAGCAAAGTCTCTGATCTCTCCATCTGTTGTTCTGTTCTGGGCCAGCCAACAAATGCTTTGGGAAAACCTTTTCAGTGATTAAAAATCACGACATGGATGTGAGCAGCTGCATGGAACATTTTCAGTCCTGGGAAATTTCTTAGTTTTTTTTTTATTATTATTATTTTTATTCTTTGAATTACAGTACTGACAGTGAATTAGCTTACTGTTATTGATTGCATGAGTGGATGATGCCTCTAATTAGCAACAGAAGATTATGGAATGGAATTTTCTGGTGTGAAAATAAATATTACCAGAATGATGTTTTATATCTACGTTCTTAATGTTTTATATTTTCTCTTTTACTGTTATGTATTACTTGTTCAGTGAACGTTCAAATAAAATGTGTTATTACTATTATTATTATTATTATTATTATTATTATTATTATTATTATTATTATTATTATTATTATTATTATTATTAAAATAGTAGTAGTAGTAATAGTAGTAATAGTAGTAGTAGTATATAATACCCCTATGTTGATACAGTAATAAATAAGTGACCTGTGAACTACAGCCTTCTCTTCAATAGTAAGATTAGAATGGCACAGAAAATGGCAGTATGACTTCCTGTTACATTGATGGCAGTCTTTTGTTGAAATTAACTCATCAGCAAGCCTAAACATAAACTTCATATGTGGGCAGCAGAGTGGATGTAGACGACATGAGAAACCAATGAATCTCTGCAAAAATTCAGACATTAAACAGATGATCGAAGAGCAAACAGAAGGTTGCTTGGATATTCTTACTCTAGGCTGCCTTTGTGAGGTAGTTTCCAAAGAACTGTGTGGAGTCCCTAATAATTAGCCGTTTAACCAGCTGGACACTGTGAATCTTTCATCTGTCTCTTATCTCCAGTGCCAGACAGAGAAAAAATTGTGGCCTTCACCCCAGTGCTCGGTTTCTTTCTTTACCCTGACCATTTCCCCTTATTAAAGTTCCATAGTACCATGTGGCCCAATGTGATACCAAATAAGAGCGAGTCTTTTTTTGTCAGCCTAATTCTAATTTTGCCTGATGACTTTGGTATTTATGGACCAGCAACTTGAAAGGTCCTTTAATCATATTTGAATTGTGATAAAGTGGTCATTGTGCTCCTCAAGTGGGGATGATTAAGAATGTATTGCAAAGTTAACAAAGGGAAGAGAAAATGATGCAGTTACTGAAGACGGAAACACTCTTAGTGGCAGCATATCATCACATAAACTAAGTAAATATAGTTACCTGCATATATTTTGCTGTTTGCAATATCCTTGTTGATGCAATACCTGTGATATTATAGCAATAACTTAACATTCAGAAATAAAGAATGAAAGCTTCCAGAGTTCAGTAAGTAAGTTCAGTAAGTACTGCAATATTACCATTTTTTTTCGCAAATTTTTACATAATTATAATTTTAGAAAATCCATGAAATTACAAAACCATTACAATATTTACTGTTTTTATTGGAGTAAGCTATTACTCCACTCTTTGCATTTTAACACCAAGTAGTATGAAGTAATAATTTCACATGATTGTGAGGTGTGTAAAACATATTTAAAAGGAAATAGCAAAGCAAAACAAAAACAAGAAGAGAAAGTTTCACATATGTAGTTAAAATTGTTTTATTTAGATTACGGTAGTTCTGTTTCTTAGTCAACCAGACAAAAGACAACATTGTAGACAGACATATTTATCCTACTGACAACCATTTTCTGTCTGACATGATTCCCATTTAGATTTGCCTTTGGCAAGCTAGTTCCAATATTTCTGTGCATTAGAATGCTTCATAGCTGCTCATAGTGATTCCCTTCACAGCACAGAAATCCCAGAACACGCTACGCCAAAAACTAGAGATAAATAAGTAATGAAATAGTGAGTATAGGAAAAAACAACAGCAAAAATTGAAGACAATATGAGAACACTGAGTGTACATTGAAAAAAAAGAAAAATGAAAACGACTGCACATCTTATCTTTGAAAGGTTTTATCGTCTCTCTCTCTCCTTTTAAAGATATAGCCTTGGTTTTCACTCAGGAGAATTACACTTTAAGCGTGATCCAGCCTGTGTCACCTGATTGCAATTTCACAAATGTTATTTTTAAACTTCTTTTTCACGTTCTAATAAAATCTATGGTAAACTGGTATACTAGGAAAATGCTAAGCTGGTGCAGGAGTGAAGTTGTTATTGCAATGACGGCATCAGGTATTTCTATCAGCCACTTCATAATTATTTACAAAGTAAATTGGAATATTACAGCAATGTCTATAAGCATCAAAAATATTTTTGACACAAAAAGTCTGCAGTCGTTTAAAATTTCAGCCAAATTTTTGGATTATAACTCATATGGAACCATTACAACAGCAGGGTGAAAAATGAGTATTTGAGTTTGGCTCTCAGCTTGTATTTGGATAGAAGGAATCTGTGCAAAATATATTTTGTTTTTTTCTTGCTTGGTTTCTTATTAAGAATTGTTTCTTTATTGAATGTTTAATATACGACACCACAATTCTTATTTCTTTCAAGGTGTTTATGATCATTAATTTCTGTTGACAAAAATATATATTTTTCTTTTTTTTCATCTACTTTAACTAGTGGCATTAGCAAAGAAAATTGTGTGAATTTCCTCTTAGGCTGTGACGTGTCCTTGTCACCTTTTGTGAATGAGTCCCTGTTTAATTGTTGTGTTTTCTCCTTGCAGTTGATTGGCTGGAAGGGGTTTAAAATGACCAAGCCCCGCCCCCACGAGGTGAGCGAGGAAGTTTGGATGAGCACCTTTGTGTTCGTGCTCCCGCTCCGGTTTTAAATAGATTTGTAAAATCCCTTGTAATAAATTTGGTTTGTTATTGTAGTAGAATCTCACACCTAAAGTTTGATCAAAATCCTACTTTTAAATTGTGTATATTTATTCAGTGTTGGGAAATATACCATTTTAAGAAATGATTGTTTCTACAGAAAATTACTTAAGGCTTTCATAGCCTTAATAATTTGTATGCAGGGCATTAATGCATGCCACTTAAAATGTAATAGGCTACTAAACATTGCATCCAAGGTGTCCCTCGAGAGTGTGGTATTACACACATGGATATTGTGGCGTGGATAACCTGAACATAATGATTGAGGATATTATCTATCTACAATTTCACAAAGCTATTGATTTTACATTTGACGTTTGCTAAAGTTTAACAACATCCATATTTCTATGTTGAGTTACTTTGGCTGAGATGATAAGGTCGGATGAGGCAATTTCCAACTAATATGAATGTATTCTAATAATTGTGCCCTATATTATTTATGCATTTTTTTTAAACTTCAGCATCAAACTATTCATGATCACAATCTTTTCTCAGTTATGTACTTGGTATACATTCCACAGAAAAAAATCTCTTTAAAGATGTTCTATACTTAAATGTTTTTCAGCTACATAGATGTATGCTTGTAGTAAGTGATAGACATGCTTTTCATCTCATAAACCACACAAATGGTTCAATTGAGCAAACATTGCTTCAGGAAAAAGCAACACGAAGGTAGGAATGTAAAACTGAACCAAAGATATCTGATAAAAGCAAATATGCTTTCAGCTTTAAAACACCAATCGTCATATATTTCTTTATGTCTGGAGAAGAGTAAAAATCCACTCTGACTGTGACATAAAGAAACATCCTGCCGTTCGTCTCTGTGAAGAACTGCTGTGATATAACACTAATGAAGAGTGCAAGAAAGGAACTGCTAGAATAAATTTAAATAGTCCTTGACAGATATATTGAAACGCTCAGTAAGGTGTGAACTCCAGAACAACAAAAATGAAGCATTAATTAGATAACAAGTGTCCCTAAGTGACACTGTTCTCTTTCTCACTGCTGATATTTCTTTTTTTTTTTTTTTTTGCTAATAGTACTGTACCACATTATCACTAACGTTGCTACATTGTTGTCATTTTTAAAACAGAGGAACCATAAAGACAGTGCGCATCCTAAAGGTTGTAGAAGTGCCCTTGTTATAAAACAAAAGCAGAGATTCCAAATGACTCAGTAATTAAAATGTCATTAATTTGTGGTGTCTTATCAGACCTCCCAGACAGCTCCTAATACGGGCCTGCAACGGAGATATGGTTTTGTTGTTTCTAGAAAGCGCCACATGCTCCTTCCGATTCACACATCAGCTATCTCAATAATAGGATATGTGGCTGAAGCAGACTGCACGGCAGTTTGACAATTAACCAATTACATTTCTTCTATGCAGTACCAGGATAGGTTTGTAGGGATAGTCTCCTCATGCAGATATCTCATTAAAGAACTAAATTAGGTTTCATGATTAGTTGCTTTGATGATTCATGGCCCTTTCACTTCACGCCTTAGACACACGCTCACACATAGAGCAAGGTGTGTAATGTTCACATATATATCACAGATATTGTGAAAACAAACATTTAAAATGTGCACACGCACATTTCTCGTATCAGGCACATAGTAAGAGGGAAAGGCTGGCACATTTTCAGGCTGATATTTCTATTCGGTTTTATAACCGGAAATGCAAGCTGATATTTTTTGCTACTTTCACCATTGAACTGCTCTGTATTATGGAAATATGTGTGGAAGTCTGCCTCTATATTCTTGTATTTTTTTTTTTACTTCTTTGTAATAAAATACATCAAAAGTCAGGAAATATGAAGAAATCCACCGGGATGTAATACATTAATAAAAATTATATTAGTCCACTGTCAGAACATTTAATTATCTGTGTTTCATGCTGCTTTTATTGTCATTTTGTAAATGTCCTTTTATTGCCCGGTTCCTCAAGCAGGTGTTTTGTATTCGCATCTGTACAAAAGATCTGAACCACTGGGGGAAATGAACTCTGGTCCGTTCAAAGTAGACCGAATGTGGTAGGTATGAATAGACCCTAGTGGTTAATGTTATAGAATCTAAAAAGCATTTCAAAAGAAACTTTTCTTCGAAAAGAACTCTGGTGGTACCACCAGATATTTTCAAGAAAATATACCAAGCTGTGGAAAAGTTGAATTAGGTTCCTGAGTGACTGCAGGCTAGCTATTTAAGGTCTAATTTATTTCTCTGAGTCCACTCTAATGTCCACTTCTCAGTGAACCCTGTAAATCTTTCTTTTATAGTACTTCTATTTAGAGAGCAGTGCCAAACACACAGGAGATAAAGGAAACAATAGATCCGGTCATGAGCAGAAGAAGAAAAGCCATAGTGACACTTGTTTTCATGAATTACAGTGAGGAGATGTTTTCTCTCTGTCAGATAAGTTATCTTTGAGGCAAAAGAAGAACATATTCAGGTGAAAAATCACCTTAGTCATTTTTTTTTCATCCCTCCCTCCCCCCTGTGACCAGTCTGAATATAAACTATAAAGTGTTATTGAACCCTAAAGGCTGCAATGAACATTTCACATCTCTGAGTGGATTGCTGTGGTTCAACTGAGAAATTAACATGATCTAGTTTATTGCAAATCTAAAGTTCTGTTAAAAAAAAAAAAATATATATATATATATATATATATATATAAAAAACAATAAGTAGTGAAAAATAAACCCTCATTTGCATGTTTTAGTTAAAATTGAACAGGGAAGGCAACTTTGCCTGTAGTATATATTTTCATTGTTAATTATATAAATGTACCTCTAAAATACAGTTATATGGAGTTAATTGTAGGTTTTGTGTTTCTGAATGCATTTTATTTTGCTTTTGAGAGTACTAAGACATTTTGTGTTGTTGCTTTTCATTTTCCTTAAAGCTTCTACTTTGTTTTTCACAAAATGTTATGCATGAAATGTTTGTTCAAGAGTTGCTATGAACCAGTGCAAGCAATGATTACCCCTTCAGAAACAGCGAAGTGCGGTGAAGTGCAAAGCTGGTGAGGCACTGACTTAATCATAATCAGATATACAAATGTAGACCACCTACATGTTGTTGTTTCCGTAGCCTAAGGAAATTCCGCGCATGCGGACACCGCTGGAGAGCTACATGCCATCCATAGCCGCGCTGTCGCCGTAGAATAATTCCGTTAACTCAATGAAACATAGAAGTTTAGGCAATATTTAATGTCGTGCTGTGCTCCACAGCAAAGGGAAAACCCGTTTAAGTACAACTCAAACCACGTCTTTCTCGCTCTGTGCATTGGCCAGGCTACAAACAAACTCGTTGCCATAGCAACTGACATCAACGCCCCTAAAAAAGCCACTCAGATATTTCCTACACAAAGGGCAGAACATTCAGCCTGCTGCAGCAGTATGGTTTTAGGCTTAATGTTTATTTTGCGATTATTAATAAGTGATTGCTGTGGTAAGAGGAGAAAACTATAAATATATCGCTGCACTTTACTGTATGGCTAGCTCCATGGCTAGCTTTTTGTTACTGTCTCTTACTCTGCAGTTGTGGAGTCACAACGTCTGGGATCATGAGCGCCCCCTGCCATGAGGCAAGAGAACTGCCTACCTCACCTCGAATCTGTTCTCTGGTTTCTGATCGCTGCTCAGCACGAAACACGTTACACACACAGTTGATGACAAAAAACGCTGTGCATTATATACATAAGCTAAATTATGGAAAATCAGTTCATATATTAAATGCTTTTTAACCATTTTATTGGCGACGTACAGAAAGGAGGAACATGCTCTCATAGAATGGCAGCCAGTGCAGTTAGCGAGAGGTTGATCAATCCCAGGTGAGGCTCAGCTCTCTGCTGCCTCACCAGCTTCATTTCCAAGCATTTGAATGGGAAAATACAAACATTCTGCGATTTTGAAGAAAAAATAATCAAAACTGGTTAAGGTAAATAAAAAATAAATACTGTACACTTCAAACCACAGGGTGAAAATAGCAATATAAATTATTTTATTATATTTTTCCATTATGACAGGTGAGGCTCTGCCTCACTTGCCTCTCAAGACGTGACTGCACGTCACTGCTGCACACTTATTAAAAACTGATGGTTTTATTTTATTGAGCCAGAATTAATATTTCACACAGTCAGTAAAGAACAGAACGTCTCTCTCCAAATCTGTCCACGTTTCTACAATGAAGGAGTCCAGCAATATCCTGTGACCCAAATTCAGCCCATACTCATCGTATTTTTCTGAAAAATGCATATTTTTCAACAATGTGATCAAAGTTCTGTTTCATTATAAAATCATAATGGCTATATTATAAATACTAAATTAATGTAATCAGCTAGGCTTCCTTAGATAAAAACCTGCATTATCAGTTGAATTTGATTGAATTGTATTAAGACCAGGTTTGAAGTATAATTACTTTGAATCTGTCTGCCTGATTAGGTTTATCTTATGGATCTTATAAAGTGCCTTAGTATAACATTAGTTGTAAATAGACACTATAAACTGGAGATAAAGTGAATTCAGCTGACATGATCAAATTTATAGCTAATTTCCCATAAACGTCCAACAAATGTGTTTCAAGGTGTGAGCTCAGCTCATATTTTTCTGAATGCAACTGAAAATAAACATGACCAGTGGTGGACAGATGTGACGGGAAGTTTGTTCACCCAGATAGTAGTTGACGAAGTCCGCAGTGAGGGCCGGCTGCTTGTGCTTCCTGCGTCCGTCCATGCTGGCGTTGGCATCCGAAGTGTCCACAGGGAAAATGTCAGTGCTGATGCCCATCAGTTCTGCCTTCCTCATCAACTTCCTGATGGCTGAGGCGCTGGAGGTCAGAGGTCGGGGCAGTTTCTCTCGGGGCACCCAAGCCTGAGGCCGAGTGTTCCGGGACAGCTCTGCTTTGGCTCGGTACTGCTGAAGGCGGGTAGTGATACGGGCCTGAGGGAGAAATACCAAGCAGCTGTTTGTTAACCCCCCATACATCCACTGTGCTTCAAACTGAATCTGAACCACATATCTAATTTCTGAAGGAATTCAAAACAAACACTAAACCTAATGTGGATATCCTGAAACCAGAAGTTTACATATGCAGATGGGATGGTTTATCCTGACTCTCCTCCAGCCATAACAAATGTCTTTATGGCTAAACAGTTCCAGTTTAGTTCCATCAGACCACAGGACATGTCTCCACAAATGAAGGTCTCCACAAACTTCATCTTTCTTTAATAGTAATAGCTTCATCCTCACAGATATTGCCTTTCATATCTTTTTGGGAACTGTTTGCCTGTGGATAATGAGACCGTCTCAGCAGCTTCAGCAGCATCTACACCAGATCTCTGCCATTTGTTTTGGGGTAAATCTGCATATTTTGGACCAGAACCTGTCTCCTTCCTGAGTACTGTGATGCTGTGATGGTTGGATATTCCTATCATGCCAGCTACAAGTGAACAGATGAATTCGATGGAATCAAGCATCTAGAAACTGTTCCCAGGATGAACCAGACTGGAGTAGCTCCTGATTTTCTTCCTGATATGTGGGCTGATTCCTGCTGACAAACCGAGCAGAGAGTTCATCCAGGTGTGGACCACAGGTCAGTCTTCAATTAACACAAATGTGTCAATTAACTAATCAGAAGTTTCCAAAGCCGAGGCATCATTGTTTAAAAAGATGGTAGTTATTCTGTATGTAAACTTCTGACGTAAATAGACATAAATATAATAAATAATAGAATAAATAAATCTTTAATATATTTGTTAGTCTTATTATTGAGGCATTTAGGAAATATAAAAAATGTTGATAATCCTAGCTGAGATGTTTAGACTGATTTAACTTCAGAGAGTGATACAGAAAGGTGCGTGTTTCTTTTTACTCCACTACGTAAACTTCTGTTCTCAACTGAACAAGAATAAACACAAAAGCATGTAGACAATGTTACCTGAGCCTCAGGTGTGAGCTGCTTCTCTCTCTCCTGTAGAGAGACCTTACAATATGACTGTAAAGCCAAATAATTCTTCCTTTTCCACTTCCTGTCAAAGCGATCTGCATGCTGCTTGCAGTATGCAAAAAATGGATCAGCAATATCCTGATGAGACACAAAGACAAGACATGTTTAATAATGATGTCAAAATTAAGCCAATTTTTACTAAGTCTGAAATCAAGGTACTCAAGCCAAATGTATCTTATTATTTTAATCAAATTTTATTTATTTTATTGTAGGGATAATAAAGAGTTAATATGAAAGTTCTTCAAGTTACTAAAAGTGGCTAGAAATCTTATTATTTCTGGTTCATGAAACTAAAACCAGGGTTTTTTAGAAAGCTGAATCTCTAAAACATGACAACCTTTAACCACAGCGAGATCAGGAGCTCAAATCTGCCCTGAGCGAGACAGAGCAGACCCGCTGACAGGCAGCGCGTCCCACAAAATCCATAAGCTCACTGGTTCCAGCAGTATCAGTGAGCTGATGGTGAATAATGCTAATCATCATAAAAAGGACTCGTCACTGTTGGGTTTTTAGAGAAAATACAGATCTAAATATTAAAGATTAAGGATTGAGAGATATTTGTTTGTGTTAGGATGC